>VXBW01000469.1:459152-629816 GCA_013400375.1 Thinocorus orbignyianus
TTTTTTAGTGTTGACATTCTGCATGTGTAAGAAAAACTTATGTATGTAGATTTCTCTCACAAGAGCTTCAGGGCATAACCCAGACAGAGAAGCCATCACTTTTCCATTCTGCACCGAGGCTGCTGACAAAAGAATTGTGCAAATGAGCCTTTAAATCCTTAAATAGTCACTACACAATGCATGAAAGAATGCAGCGCAGGACAAAGGGCAATATTCACAGTTTATCTCAGGGTGATGGATCTGAATCGACGCATGAACATGGGTTTGTTACGGGATGGAGTAGGCCGCAAACCCCTACTGAGAACCCAGTGGCCACAGTCTGTAATGCAAACAGTCAGGCTAAGTCCTTAACAATTAGGGTAAATTGAACTGGCCATTATCTGAACTTCAACTTGTTCTCATGATTGATATGGGAAATGAAAAGTTGTATATATCTCTACAAAGCCTGCGTGTTCTCTTCTCCCAACCAATGCTAGGAATTGGTAGATTCATATATTAATGCAGAAGAGCCTATTCTATATTTCAGTTTAATAAAACTGGTAGTTCTTGCATTCACATTGCAATTAATATGATCAATTCTGTTATTTGCCTAGAATTTTATTTCTATATGTGACATAAAATAAGCTCCCAAACTGAATCTATACAGACTAATAACAGATAATCTATATAGACTAATGACCTATATGGACAAATACCTGTTCATGCTCCATCCTCCATACCACCAGTCTATTGTCAGTCTGCATAAATATTCATGGGTAACCGGTAGCTTAAGAGTTATGTGTCTGGGGACATTCTGCACTTCAAGAAAATCAACATCCTTTAAACAATACATATAATGCAGATCATTTAAGAATACAAATAAATAATTTTATCTATACTGTCCATAACAGTTATTAAAATACAGTGTAAAATTAATCTTGAGGCAATCTATTATGGAGAGGCAAATATTAACTTTTTAGTGTTCAAACAGGGAGTCAAAGGGCTGGAGCGAGGGGATGCTGCACCTTGTCCTATGTATATTCTCCCTTTTTTCAGGTCCCAGCAGTAAGAAAGGGGAACATAACATAGCTACCTGTAAAATATGTGCAAACAAAACAACCAAAGCATCCATAAAGCGTCAAGTATTCATACATACTTGTGCTGAGGAGGAAATTCTCACTAACTTATTAAAAATACCTGATTGAAACAATCTCTTTTGATGAATATCTCACCTGCTATTATTTGGGGTTGTATAAATTCAGGTAACATTCCAGGAAATGTGATCTGTGAAAAAGCATACGATTTCACATAAAGACCTGCGTGGAGGCCACCAGGACAGCCAATGAAACACAGAGACTTCAAGAAACTCTCTTCAAAGCAACCCAATGTATTCAAGTATACACTGCATTCAAGTTGGATGGATTTCCCTTTTGTCTATAGTCATCAGAGGCAAGTGACATCTTGAACGCCTCAAGAAGATTAAATAGCAAAGCTCAGTCGGAAGCTTAAAAAAAACAGAGAGAAAAGAAAAGGGCCAACTTGGCCATTATGGAGCTGGTCCTTTCTTGTCTGTGAAAGAGCTTTCAAGGAGTACTATTGGAAGAAGAAGGCCCAGATAAAGAATACAATGATGTTAGAAAGGGAGAACTCAGAGTGGAACCAGAGGGTGTGGGTTGCGCTGAATGAAGGATTAGTGCAGCTTCACAGCAAAGAAAAGGGGAATCCTAGTCAAGATGAAAATGAGGAATTACTTTTTTTAGACTCCAGTTCACTGAGCAGCGACAATGCATGATGGGAGGTACTTGACATAACACTCTTCCAGGCCATGTTTGCTCTCCATGTGGGACCAAGAAAAAACAACAACAGTGGCACACCAAAACAAAACAGTTTTTAACCTAATAAACTTACTCAGAAACTCTTTTTGACAAACCTTGGGTTTTATTTACTATTGGGTATCTGCACATTAAGCCAATCACACATGGGAAATTAGCATGCCAGATTTGCAGACAATGTGTCTTCTAACACGTCTATATTTTGCAAAATGTTCAAATTAATGCATTCTTATTGCACACTATAGGAAAGAAAGATACTTTAGGTGTTGAATTCTTCATAGTCACTAGAAATAGTTACCTTCTTAAGGCAAATTAGAAGGCAAAATAATGTGGAAATAAAAGGCATTTTGGATTCTTAGCTTAAGATGTGTGCACAGCAGTCAGGTTGATTCTGATTTAGGGAAAAGACAGTGCAGAAGCAAGAAAGTACAATTTAATTGCATCAAGAGATAGGCACGCATTTTGATTCAGTCCTATTGATATTATTCTATGAATCACTGAACTATTTCCCCATGTGTGAAGAAATGTGATTCTGTAGTCCCAGAATCACATTACTGTCTGTGACATAGCCAAGGTAGGAAAAAGGGCTGGGATGCAGGATCTCTGTGACAACTTATTTGTTAATATGATATGAAGACCTGCTACCAGAACTACCTTTACTTGATGCTGAAATCGTTATGGTAATAGATGGCAAAAGAAACAAGCTGGTCTACTTCATCCACTTCCCTAAATTGTCAGGAAAAGCTCAAGCAATTAAGGATATCACAAAGTATTAATCTCGTGCGGAGACCCCTGCTGTCCTGATGGGCAAGGGACTCCTTGCTGAAAAGTTTTCTTCAGGGTTTGATAAAAGAACTGAATGAGCAAAAAAATGACCCTGAGATTGTTCAGTTTCCTTGACTTCCTCTCCGTCTGGGCAAGCATAAAATTTTATCAGGGACAGAACAGAAGCACCACTTCTTTCAGTACCACACCAGTTCATGATTAATGTTAATGATGAAGTCAGAGACTGCACCTCTGGAACAGCTGGGACAGAGAAGATGTGGCTAGAGTGAAAATGAGGTTTCTTCCTAAAATGCATGAATTATCTGTGCTTGTGGTGAAGTATTATTAAGAAAATCAATAAAAAGAGAGAATTCTTCGTGTTAGAACAGTTTGACTCAAAGGACTCAAATGTAAGAAGACACAGAGGTGACATAACTACTCTCCAAAATGTACACTGGCAAATACCATGAAAGCATTAAAAATAAAGGAAAGGCTGGCACCTGGACAAATGAGCTGTGGCTGTGAATACATTTAGGAAACCAAGAGGTCCTTTCCTGGTCTTCTGCCAAGAGTCTTCCAATTGGAACAAGAACTGAAAACGTAACTAATTCAAAGGCTGGCCATATATATTGATGGTATTGCTGCTGCTGTTGTTAATAGTTGGCTGGATGCAAAGACATAAAGCTGAGGGAACTGAACTGTGGCTTTTGAGCACACATAATTATGATTTCTGGAACTGCCCTGGTACAGTGTGACATGGAGATTCTGGCATGCAGCCTGCAAGTCTGCTCCCTTTCTACCATGCTCCTTATGATTGTTCTCTTTTCTTCTAGCATTATCTGTTCTTTCTTCCTACTCACTGACTGCTCACTTCTAAGGATAGAGCACAGGAGCTGCATGGTCACTGCTCTCCATGCAAACTACTGAGAAACCAAAAATGTGATAGTCTACATGACTGTGCAAGGGCAGTCACTGCTTCTGCTTCCTTGCGTGTGTGTGTGGTTATGTGGAACTGAGAGTGCTGTATATACCTCTGATCTCCAATGTAAAACCTTGTTTTGTTCTATTTATCATATTCAGTCTCTTTTCTCTACCTTATTAACAGGAACAGCCTCACAGTCATCTGGGTCTGCAAAACAACAGTAGGGCCACCTGAGTGTTTCACACAGTGATTGTGTCCAGGACTTGGTGCTTCTTTGTCATACAATAGGGAGTTTGGAGACTGACTTCATCAGGTGCTGCATCACCGGAAAGATATTTTTGGCCTTTTGACAAACTTTGGAAGAATATACGATTTCACAGTGTCTACACACACGCAGTAGAACTTTTTTGATGATAGCATGAATCTGTGAAGCTGCAAGCAAGAGATCTGTGTGCGTATGTGCACGCATGCAAGAGTGATCTTTGAGGATATTGTATCCTCACACCACTAAAGCCATTTATTTGTTCATTGTTGGACAATCTACGAGCTCTAAAAATCTTCTTATGCAATTCCTTTTTTCATGAAAGTACTGTGAGATTTTGCTCTGAAAGTGATCCTCTATACAATTAAAGAGGTATAAAATGAGATTATATGTCAGCCAATCTGAAGAGACAACAGGGTTAGGTAGTGTGAATAAAATTTTACCAGTGAATTTCCAAAAATGAGTGGAGCTACTTTGGTTTACACAGCCAGGACCTTTGCGCTGCTGAAAAGGAACTGATGCATGGAGTTCTGAAATACTCAGAGGAAGCTGAAGGGGCAGTGACATCCCAGTTCTCAATTTTATATCCTGGTTTAAATATGTAAAAGAAGATAACCATTACCATATAAATCCAGATGATTTTTTCTGTAAAGGTTTGTATTTAACAGTCTTGCCTGAATGCAATGATCCTTCGGTTTACTACTCTGTGTTTAAAGTTCACCCCACTTTTGTACCCTTGCTGATTTAGAGCCAGAATTGTGATGTTGGCTGTCTCACTGTGTTCCCCCTGTGCAGTCTGGTGCCTGTCTGCTCTAACCTTCTCAGGCTTTGATTGAAAGCAAAAGTGAGTTCAAGAAGCACCTGAACTTCCATGCTCTAAAAAAACGTTTTTCACAATGATAGTCTGAGATTTCTTTCCCTAATTAGAACACAACAAAATATATCTTTATTCTTTACAGCAGACAGTGTCAAGTCAGGAGATGGCTGTCTTGATTCCGATTACTGCTGTTATAACCCATGAAACTATAATAATGCTTGTGGGGGAGTAATTGCTCCTTTTTATTCTCTCTTTTTTAAAAAAAATAAATCTCTGATTTTGTATCATAGCCATCAAGACAATATAACAGCTGGTGACAAAGTAGTGAAAAGTAAAGAGCACCTGGTAAACAGTCAGAATGATATTCACACCATCTACATTTACATTTTTCTTGCATTCACTCAAAAATGTTGGGTAGAAAAATGAGGTTAATTGTGTAAAAGAAGTCTTACACTTTTAATCAGGTGTATCAAATGTCGAGTGCTTTCCTTTATAGTTTGGTAATTTGGGTGACCCTGAATCATTGTAATAAAGGAAATTTCTCTTTGATGAAAGGAAAGCAAAGTCTGTAGAGGATAGCCAGAGAGCTTCCATATCTACCTTCCCTGAAGTTCACCACCTCCTCCAGTTTAAGAAGCATTTTGAACAGGAATGTAGCAGATCAAGAATTTTAAATTGCATTGCATTTTCTTTAGTAGTACCAACGATAACATCAAAAAATGTGATATATAATGCAATTATGTTAATAGTAATGAAAATTGGAAATGTCAGAATTAACAAACAGAAAACGGAATTCGACTAAAGAATTTGAATTTTTGTGGCCATTTTTTTGTTTCGGTATTTTTAAAGGGGGGATAATTCAGAATGGAAGTGATCTGAAGAAGTTATTCAGTCTAGCAGAATCAGGTACAAAGCCAGATAATACCTTCAGTTGCATTTCTCAATTTACCTGAAGAGGAAAACAATTAAAATCTAAAATGTTTTCTTGTTTTTCCATTTTCACCTGATTTTATTCCTTTTCTTCTACTACCGCTACTATTATCAAAAACCAGAAATCCATATATTCTTATGTTATATCCACACCTAAACAATTCCTTTAGTTGGAATAATCAAAATTCTTTGTTGAACTGCTCAAATTATTCTGCAGAGCAGCATGACAAAAGTTAACATGACTATTCTGACTTCTATTTGTAAGCACAGATAGTAACACAGTTGCCAATTAAAATAGGACATATTAAAATTGGAATCATTTTATGGTTGATTAAGCTGCACGATATAACAGGCCATGTGTTGTTATGGATATTACCCTAGAGTTTACGAGTTCCTCTAGTAGTCCAAAGAGTGCCTGTGGGCTGTAGAACTCATGCACTAGAAGTATCTTCTTAAGTACTTTAAAGTAGAATTCTTTCAGAGAAGTAGGAACTAAAGAAAATATTTTCACAGTATTTAAAAAAAAAAAAAAAAGAAGCATAAAATGCATTTTTCAAACAGTGGATTTGATTTATTCCTGTATGCACAGATGATATACCTGTAGCAGTGGGAGGGTTTGGCAACCTTTGTGTTGTCTTTTGTGAAGGTTTTACCTCATGGATCTAAACAAGACACCCTATGGTGCTTCCCCATGGCCCTGGCCACAAATCTTCCCTGTCCCTCTTCATTTCTACAAAGGAGTTAGGAGATCTGGCGGTCTGTGTTGCTGTAACTCTTCTCCACTTTTGCTCTCTGTTAACATGGGCATGAAACCTGCCTTCTACTGCTGGCACTGCAATAGAAATCTGATGCTACGAAGCAGATGTCTTCATTATGCTTCACTTGGTGTGGGCAAAAGTAAAACAGGGCATGATTTCAAACAGATATCTTTGAGCTATCCTTTTAAGTTGCTTTTACATGGAAAGTATCAACAAAAGGGCTAAGGAGTAGTGAATGAGCTGTTTTGCTTCTCAACATGCTGAGGGAGCTCCACTTGAAAAATTAGTTTCCAAATTTCAGTTTTTGATCTGAAGTTTTGTTTACTCCATCTCCAAAATTTCACCATCCTGTCACTACAGCTGTCCTTCCTCAGACAGGCTACAACCAGTAAATGTGTCATTTCCTCTGTCCGTAAAATCATCAACAGACACAGGAAACTCTTGCCAGAGGGGAAGAACTTTGCTAAAGCTTAATAAGAGCTGTTGGTGTTCCCTGCATGTGCTAACATGTTGGATCTAAAAATATGTATTTGAAGAAAAAGCCCTAATGTAGTTCCTGATTCTCTAAGCAATGAACTACCTCTGTGAAAAAGTTTCAGAAAAAGGTACTAAAAGAAATTGCATGACTCCAATGGCTTCATATTAACTCCATAACTGTAGCACTTAAACAGAAATGCTTAGGATGGTTTCACTAAGCAGTAGTATTTTCCAGCTTCATTGATTGGTATGCCTCAGAACCACTGTCTTAAGCATAATCTCTGTATAGAATATTATCATGCATTACATGCTATGTCACAGCATGCTTACACTCCTCATCAGGATAGGCATTTTCTCCCCTTGAACATTAGCTGTAGCTGACTCACATTTTTTTACTGACATTACTCATCAGGAACTTCTAATTTAACCCAACCAATGCAAGCAAGATTTCAGAAACCTCTTTATATTCTGCAGAAGATCCGAAGAAGGTAGGTAACTTTTAGAAAGATGATGCTTCTCCCTTCCAAATCAATAGCTCAGGTTTTTCACAATAAAAGCAACAGTATCGTGGTATTTTTAGTCTTTGTACAGTTCATGGACTTTTTCAGAACCACAAAGATACCAATTTCACAGCACAGAAGCTGAAGAATATGTCTCCATCTCAGCTGTCAGGCTCCAGAACACATGGCATAAGCACATTACACTCTGTGACTTCACTTTTCAAGTACATATATGGATTATGAGAATTTGCATAAACTGTCTGGTGGTATTTCAGGTGTGCCAGGCACAGGCTATACTGGGGATCATGCATCCAGAATGCATCTTCTGGCCATGGCAGGTCAACGTTTGCAAGTTTGATGGAAAACGTTGATCTTCAGAGTGACCCTAGAGAAACTATCTTAACTTATCTGACATGTTTGGTGCTGAAATGACTTGACACTGCTTTTGCCTAAAAAGTTGAATTCCAACTCAAGAACTCCTGGCCCTAGGCTCACAAAAATAAACCCTCTCACTCTGAGAGTAGTCCCTTCATATGTTGTTTTGCCAAAGAAGACTTCTGAATACTCCGCATTTCCTGTTGTCTCCATTCTGTAAGTAAAACTAACTGCAAGATACAATTCTAAAAGGGAGTGCTGAAATAAAATAAACTGAAAATGTAGAAAATAATTTTTATTTGTTTACTTTGTGAATTTTCAGACACATTAATGACCTAATTCAATTACCCTCTGGGTAATTTCTTTCATTAGGGTATTTACACTAGAAAGTAATTTGTGATGAGAACATGTCCAGGTGAATAACTTTTGATGAATGGAAAAATGAAAATTCATTTTAAGTCATATTTAAATGGGTAAAGAAGTAATTTCTAATCATAGGATTCCCAGATGAAAAGAGGCAAAGATAACAAATAGGTATTGAAAGCATTCATTCTAAGTAAATCTCTGCATTCAGAACAAAGCTTTGAAGCACAGGAAAATATTTGGGCTGTCACTTACTTTCCAGTAGGTTGTGAAAAACAAAGCTCAGAATATAGATGCGACCCTCCCTCCCCAGCATATATGGATGGAAAGAAATGGATTAACATTTGCATTAATTGAAAGAATTAAGTTCTCAAAAAGGCTTGCATAAAATGGTCATTATCCATAGCTAGCTGTGGTTGGAGCTATAGCAATTTGCACAGGCCGATGGTAGTTTTTTGAGTCTGAATCTTTATGTAAGACTTCTCAGATGCAAGGCACGTTTGGAAAAATTAAGGAGATCTTCTTGCTAATTGCAACATCAAAGCTCTACAGAGAAAATCTATTCATCCCTTGCTCAGATCCTGTCAGAAAAAGCGAAGATGCATAATATCAGGTCTGTGTCTTGAGTTTTCATGTCTGTAGGGACAATAGAAGAGGTCAGAGTAAGAATATGTCTTTGCTATTATATAAAGAACAGTTTAGACTGGGGAGACAGAAGAGATTCTGGATGCCTAGAGGCCATTAGAGTTATGGACTTCTGGGGTAAGTGGTGGAGACACAGTAGATGCAACAGTTAGCTGACTCAGCTGAGCTGGGATTAACCTAAGCAACCTAGATATTATTAGAAACTGAGTCTTCCCTTTGAGATCATGGGTGCGCACGGACACGCACACAGTCTGGTCTTTTGGTGGCACAGAGGTGCTAGGGAGCAAATCAGCTTTTGGTTTATCCAGCTCCTGAAATCTACCATGAACCTGATGAACCCTCTAATATGAACTCAGTAAATTTAAAAAAAAAAGAGAAAGAGAGTTCACAGATGAAACAACTGGGGAACAAAGAGCATTCAGGAAAAACTCTGTTTAGTCCCCAAATGCTTACTTTCTTACTAATAGTTCACCAACTCTGAATGATATATTTCTATTGAAATGCAGTGCAAGGCAATTTCCTTCCATTAGGAAGCACAGACAGATACTTCTAGAGCATTAGGGATGGCTGTCCCTTCTGGCTTTCAGCTTTCAGCTATGGGGTCAGTGGTACTGCTTTGTTCCTGTGATTCCCTCAGTTTACAGGGAAAGGCTGACATTACCATTCAGTTTAAAGTTAAAACTGAAAGGTTTTGTATCTGAAAAACATACTATATACAAAAAGGGGAAATAAAATGTAAGATAACACATGTACAAATAACACTATACAAAAAGGAGAAAAAAAGACGTAAGATAACTTCATATATCTGTGGTTTTGTTAATTTTAAAAGTGTTTCCTAGAAAAATAGAAGCATTTGACTTGATGAACTTTATAGTAGAAAAACACTATTAAAGAAATTATTTAAAAAGCCTGGAAACACTGACTCAAATTGACCTTTTAGGGCTATACATTCTTACTTAGGCAATATTTTGGTGGCAGCAGGGCTAAAACCACGAAGACTGCTTACTGTGGCTGTGGTATATTTGCTCACATTGATAAATCTGTCATAGTTCCTTTAGATATTTCAGACTTTCTTAAAAGCTCTTTAGTTTTATTTCTGATCAAAGAAAAAAACCACACAAAAAACCAAACCACAAACAAATTCAATCCATGTGTGAAAATATTAGAAAATAGTTATTAATTGTAGTAAGTCTAGAAGGAACAAATAATGTTCACAGGCTCATTTTTCCTTATAAACACTATCTGTAGGTAGGGTTGTGCAGTGTATTGAACTCTCTAAATGGGTGCTAGATAGTGGAATAGAAATCTGGAATGGAAATGGGTAGAAATTTTCACCAGTATTTCTTTAAAAACTGTAGAAATAAACCTGCAGTTACCATGTTTTTGGCTCACTTAACCAGCTTTGATCTGAAGCTCTGCAGAGGTATATGCAAGTTCTAAAGAAGTCCAGTTTCAGTTAAAACTCCTGAGTTTCCAAGTAGACCTCCACATTGGTTTGGAAGATGGAGCTCAATGAATTATATACTTCAATTAGTACTAAGGCATGCCAAGTCTTTGGAGTTTGATATGTACTGCACATCATCAAAGGTTATCAAAGAGGTTTTCTGAATGTCAGAGGATAGATTTGTACCAGTTAATTTAACGTCAGTCAAGCACTACATGCATTCTGACATACAAACTTGCAGAATTACTTAAAGTAAAAGGAAACAAAAAGTTCTACTAGTTAAATGTTGTTGTTAAAATATATGTCTTAACCCCAAGTCCAGGATTTCTACATGTTTGAAGAAAGACACATTTCTGAACATTTTTCCACAAATGCATCACTGGTGGGACTCCACTGGCCAGTGCAGAGAATCACTTCGGATTATTTCTCAGGTTCTGAGGCAGAAATATACCAGGGACAGATGTTCCACCAAATCCCTGAATGCATCTATTGCTCCAGAAGTCGGTTCCCCAAGCCAACAGTACATCCGAAGGTAATAGCATAGGTAATGAATGACAAACCAGGCATTTGGCTTTTGATATTCCCCCACTGGCCGTTCACTGCTTGGTTCCCTTCTGTCCTCAGGCTCCTGGGTATCTTACAGGAATGATCCAACTGGTGTCACTTAAAGGGCAAAGAGATAAACCATATGTGGAAAAGAGTAAAATAACGTGCCTTTGTCCCTTTCAAACAAAGGAAATCAACCTATAACAAACCAAAAAGAAGTGGCTTTGTGAATGAGAGGCCTGATCGTCATTTGCATTGCCTTACACCTTCCCACCAGCAAAATAAACCTTGAAAGGGTTCCCTTTTTAAGCATGCTTTCACTAAATTGCGATTTTCCTAAATGCTAGTCTTTAACTAGTTAATTTAACATGCTTAGAATTTCTTCCCTCATTAAAAAAATAATTTGTAAAGTAATTATTAAATAATGTTAATTGAAAAATGTTAAGTGATACAAGAAGAGTGTGACCTTACCGGTAAAAACAGTTGTGATATACCCTGACCTGTGAGTGCATCTGCATTCTTGGAAGCCAGGTTTGATCCCTGACATTGTAGTGGTACAGTATTTTAAAGGTACGAAAAGCACCCCGAATCAGCTTTAAAGTAATTTTAGGTTCTCTCAAATGACAAAACAGAAATCAGAGAATGAGAACAGTTAAACAAATTCATGCCATTACAATCGTTTTTATTATCACCTGCTTTTGCATTTTGAAAGCAGACTTTCACATGCATAGCTAGACTACACTGTGGCATCCCGTATTGATCTCACCCACTAAAGCTTTCAAGCAGCCTGGAATCTTGTCTAACCTTCTGCAAATATATGCATTTAAAGGTCACACACATGATGCGAGATTTGCTTGCCAAACGCATTCTGGGTGCTCATTCTACAATGTAACCTGACAGTTAACTTTAGCCTGCTTGGTGCTGGTTTATGCTGGGTGAAGCAATGCAGCATGAAGATTTAATGTTAAAAAGAGAATTTTCCAAGCTGTTATAACCATGCAATCCACAGCATTCCTCAGATAACCACAATGATGTGGTGGGCCAGCTGAAGGAAGATAAAACAACTAGTATGTTTAGCAGGTTTAATAGCTTGCTGCTGTTGTTTTAAAATTGGAAATGTCTTTGTTGCCTCCAAAATAGCCTGCTGTTAGAAGCTACTAAAATTGTTACTTTTTCATATAGATCCTGCACCTCTTAATATACTCAGGTCATCACTACCCTTGCCATTTGATGCTTTTACAACGATCTGGTATGCACGCTAGTTGCGGAGGTGCACGGCTTTTGTTCAGTTATCCTTTGAAAAGCAGAGATTCAACAACAAGGTTAACTGCAAGAGCCATTGAGGATCTAACTCCTTGCAATTTCTGCCACTAAAATGTATAAACAATAGTAATAATGGCAGAAAAAATGAAATTAAGCAGACTCATGCAAAATACTGTCAACTGGACTCCTTTTTTCCTGCCGGCAGCAAGAAGACAAAAGCAGAGCTGCTCTACCTTGTGGCAGTTAGCAACCGATCCTTCTATGCACTCCATAAAAAAAATTCCACCCCTAAAAAGTATTAGATAATTTTAAGCTGTTTTATCCCTTGATATTATATAAGAGCAATTTTAATTAATTCTTAAGAGTTTTTTTTTAAAAAAAAAGAGAAAGAAAAAAATTAAAGTTTGTGTTTCTTAGGAATGCTAAGCCGTACAAAAGCTCAGGGCTTTGTTTTTGGGCTGTCATTCTAAAGGAGGTGAGGACGGATTATAATTGCACTGTGGGGCCTGAACAGAGGACCCCTGTAGGTAGAGCAGGCCTTTCAATCTTCTGATCAACGGAGCTGAAACAAAAATGCAGGAGGGCTGTGTTCCCACGTTCTTTGACAGTTTCCTGCTGCAGATAGCGTCCTTTTAAACCTCCCTTATGCTTTCATTATGCTGGTGAAATAATGAATAATTTGCCTCCTCCACTCTTTGATATGCATGGTCAGATATTATTGGGTAAGAAGCAAGAGGGACCTTCCTATAACCTTAATCCAGTTCACACTAATAAAATGATTTAGCTGAGCATTCTTGGGAAGCAATTATTTTTCTTGAAGACAATGACTATCAAAAAGTCCCTAATGGGCAGAGGCAGATCAGGTCACCTCAGCTTTCCATTTTCTTCAACACAGGCAATGTTTGGACCCTTAAAGTATGAGCTCTCTTCTGCAGTTTTGTCACAAATACTCAATCATTACTGTTGCTGAGTGTAGGGTTAAAAATGAATTAGGTTTAATTTTGATTTATTCGAGTGTGCAGTTACAGACTGTGAGAGCTTAACTGTACTCTGAGTTCTCTGAGAGAAAATCTTCAAAGGGAGAAATGTGCTGGAGAAATGTGAAAAGGTACTCGCTTTTCTTAATAGTAGCGGTAAGCAAACATATTTCAATTCTCATGCTACTACTTGTCATTAAATTATGGCATTCTTAAATAAAAGAACCCCAGGATTTTTATTTTCCTAAATTAATACAGTATTAATGAAAGACAGATTTATTAATTTAAAACACTACTCCTTTTATTGGGCAAGATTAATGTTAGTTAAAGAAGATTAGTATTCTCTTCTTTTATATTTTAAAAATCATCAACAATTACAAAATACATTGGCTGTCAAACAATAATACTCCTATTATATAATCTGGACTGATCCAAGAGTCTTTGCAAACATCAATTGAATTGTCCTCACACTCCTCTTGACACAAAGATCATGTGTATATCTTTATTACTTGGGAATTATGATGATTGCTGTTATCATAGCTACTTACTATTACTGTTAAAATTATTAACAAAATCAATTGAGCTGATCGCATCTTTTAAAGACAGGTAAATATGAGCTGAGTTTTCTAAAGACATGCAGAAGCCTTTTGTTCTCACCTTCTATTATAGTAATGATATAATTTAAATGAGTGGAAGATATGGGTCACGGGTACATTTGCATATCTAGAGAGTAGCCTGATCCTGAAAAAAGCTAATAAAATTTAGAAGTTGTAGGAGCACTACAACCTTACAATTATTGTTAAGAAAACAGAATTTTTAAGTAAATCATTTCAGGGAAACCCATAATACAATGTGATACAACTATGGCCTTATAGTGTTAGTTACATGCAAAAAGACTGGTATTAAACAGAAGCACCATAATAAAATTAAGGCAACATCTCAAGGCTATGTAACCATAACTCATACTGAAAGAATTATTAACAAAGTTATCCTTGGCTATGATATTAATGATGTCATTGAATTTGGTACAAAGTGAAGGAATTGTGCTAGATCACTACAAAATGGATGAATTGTAAATTCAGATTCAGATCATTGAATTTCAGACATCCAGTTGAGTCTCACAGATAAAGAACAATCATCCACCTTCCCTCTGAATCAGTCTCACTGCTGTTTGTTTAAGGATAATATTATGATGGTGCTCCTAATTTACAGTCCCACCATTGTTTATTTAAGTATAATATTATGATAGTGCTCCTAATTTACTTGTCTGCAAACTTAATTTCAGCTGTGACAAATCTGACCTTAAAGACTGGTAAGAATTGTACTGTGAGTTGAAAACAAATGATAGCTATGAATGATTCTAATAAGATATATTTTTTCAGAACATAATTAGAATGGTTGGTTTAAGAAGTGGTTGCAAAATACTACCTGGAATATTCCGAGTAGCTCTGGCTCTCCAAAGTAAAAAAGACAAAATAAAATTAGAATAAGTGCAGAAAATACCTTTCTTTCTTCTGAGTGAAGACTGAAAGACAAAAAGAAAAGTAATTTCAATTTTTCTGTACCAGGAAAACTTAACTGTAGTCTGATGAGAACCTGCAAACTGGCTAAAACTTGAGTATTCCTATCCGTGGATAGTACAGGGATAACATTAACTTCCTTCTGTCTAAGGTGTTCTCTCTCTCTAATTAAGTATACACCGTGAAATGGAAAGAGAGAAGACATCCTTGAAGCTGGAATTGGTGAGTCCATATGGTGCAGTGCATCACTGAGAGAATTTATCAACATCTCTTAAATGTGATGTGACATCCAAGTTAAAACATCTCATGTGACATATTGCCCACATGGATATCTTTGCATCACACTCCCGTATATTTTGGTATCCATGGTTAGCTTGGATGCACTAGCTTGTTTCCCTGCATTCTAGTGTCTCAGTTCTCTACCCTGCTTCCCTCCTTTTTTATATCTCTTCCTATGGTGAACTGTTACTGAACTAAAGTATGAAGATGTTAATTAATAAATGTAGGGCAGCTACAGGCACTATGAAATAAATAGCTTGGATACTCTCTTCACAGACATCTATCATGGTTCAGAATTAACAAAAAGCAATACAATGGTACCCTCAAGAGAGGAAGAACATACTAAAGACAGTTGATTCCAGCTGATACAGCAGGAAACAAGAAGCACCAACCAGGTGGCCACACTTTCTCTACTGTACTTACTTGAATTAACAATACTGAAGATTACATTGTTAAATTAATGTGACCTCTGATTAAAAAAAGATTTAAAGCCTAACATGGTAAAATTATAGATTTCTGTAGCAACATTTCACTATCAACTATTTTCTAACTGGAAAAAATAGTAATTTGTCAGTGAATATGGTACAAAAATAAATAAGTTCCCATATCAGAAATTTCTACCAATTTTTTACTAGCTTCGAGTAGACCATGTGCAAAGATCAGCAGCAGCACACATGGCACAAACTCAGGAATCCACCAAATCCTGCCTTCTGCTTTGGAGAAGTGACCACGAGAGCAGGACATACTTGGTATTGAGCACACATCAGCCAACAGTTTCATCCTTGTTAGTTCAAGGCCAAAAAGTCATTCCTGCTCACTTTCTTCCCAGCAATGACCAGTGGAGTCACAGCCATGAGAAATGTCTAGTCTGTTGTGATAACTTAAATTAGCCACTTCCAGGAGTTTAATTGTGCTTTAATATGACTTTTAGTAAAATAAAAATTTAAAGCCTCAAAATCAAGGTTATTCATGTCTTGAAAAAGTAAACATAAATTTCAGACAGTCACTTGGAGTCACTAGATCTATAAACCAGGAAAACTGCTCATCTTTTACTTTAACAACCACTGAGAAACCAATTAACTACATTTTTCTCAGGAAAAAAAATATCATTGTTAAGAATCACTAAGCGAGGTGATGAACATTAGAAAATGCTATATCTCTTTATATTTACATTGGATAAGTTAAATTTTTTTTCTGAGGGATTTTAAGAAAAAAAAATTCCTTGAAAAATGTGTGAATCTGATCCTGGTTTTATATTGGAAGGATTTTTTTTTTAAGATCGGTCCATAAAACTCCTTCCACAATGTTATAGCTCTGGATAGATGAAATCGTATCAACGGTAGGTACCTTTAAAAATCACCTGTAAGAATACTGTATATTGTTTAATCTCAATCCCATTGAAGCATATCAACTTCAGTAGTACAGTATTTTTAATATCTCTAGAATCCATTTATTTTGATCAGAATCAGTTTCAGTTTTATCTGAGCTAAAAGGTAAGGAAAAGCTACACTCAATATATAAGAAAATAGATAAAATAAATATTCTGAATCAGGTAACTTTCTTTCAGATACTACTGAAATAAAGAGAGAAATTGAAGAAAGCACTCATGTTTTCTTCCATTTTTTCTCTACATATCTGTTCCAGAATTATTAATGATGAGCTGTTATTTCCCTAGCTCCAAAAGTTAAAGACTTTGTTGACTGTTTCCCATATGAGAAGCTATTTTGACCATAACATTCTTCCTAAAATTCTTTGTAATGTTATTAACGACATATATATATCAGATATATACATCTTTTGTGAGCAGAATGTTGCAAACAAACACCTTCTATTTGTTCTTACATTATCTATCTAGTTGAATGATTGTAACATTCTTTTGCTGCTCAAGCATATTCAAAAACAGCTCTTGCCACAATGCTAATTTATGTCTGAAACATTTTTCTGAACATTTTATAGGTCAGTAAAATATTTCAGGAGGAGTAGAAAAGTTTAATTCTTTGAGAGATGATCAGCTGCAAATGTCTATATAACATGAACATACTCTTTTTTTTGGTTTTTAAAATACAATTCAATGAAGAAAAGATGTTATTATTTAGGAACAGTGACTCTGGGCAAGATTTGTTAAGGGAGTACTGTGATGCTGTTAAAAAACAAAGCTCATCTTCAGTCCGTAGCAGAACAGTTATATGTAATTGCAGCAGAAAACTAGTAAATAAATACAGCCTATTACTCTTTCCTACAGTGGTGCAAAATCTTGACAAGTACTTAATTCAGTCAAATTCATATTAAGAACAAAGTGCCAAGGTCAAAAAAAATAAGGCAGAAAAAATTGAGATGATTTAGACAGAATCAGGTACCTAAGATATAGCAAGGTTGTTATGTACCCTCACTGAATATTTACCACGTCACGATTCACTTGACATTGATTTTTAAAAAAAAGCACAAAACATTTGAAGAAAAATATAGTATGTATACACTAGATAATGTTATAAATATTAAGTATTATCCTTTGCTTAACATTTGTGAGTAAGGTTACATTATTTAGTATCGCAAAGGAAAAGTGTCTTTGTATTTGGCGCTAGTGATGTAGGAGTGTTAAGGATGAAATTCCTCTTAGGTGACCCAGAGATGCCACAGAATAACTGTCTATAAAATCATTGTATGCTCTGCATTTGTCTCTTAGGAGAACTCCTACATTTCCTTTGTGTTACTGGCAGGTTGAATATATTATGCCAGTGGACATGTAAGACCACCCACTCACTGGCCCCTGCCACCTCTGTGAAAAACCTCATCTTTGGAGAATTCCACCTGTAAAACTCATGGTCTGGGTCAGGGACTTCAACTATCTGCCAGACAATTAGTATTTCATGAACTTTACAGAAACACTGTATGCTAAGCCAGCTGCCTCCAGAGGCCAGACCTTACAGATGATAATGCAAATGCTCTATGGCATTTGTTGCCACTCCTTGGGGTGAATAAACCTCATGATCATTGTGTAAATACACAAGTTACTCCAAGAAAAAATCTAAGTCCTCCTCACTAATATCTGTTCCAGACAGAGGCTGACTGGTGGGACAGGGAACTCTAGCCTTTCAGCTAATGAGAAAAAGAGCAAACAAGGACCAAATTCCATTTAAAAGAGCCTACTGGGTAAATTTATGGAAAGAGGACAGAGGTACTTCATAGCACTGACTTAGAAAAAGGTAGATGTGAAATGTAAATATGTGTGTTTTATACGTCTTTTCTGAACACATATGCCTTTTCCCTGTACACAAACATGCAGGACCCTACAAGAGCTGTTTTGAGCCCTGAAGTAAACTAAATATTCTCTCCCACTGCCATGTCTCCTCAACACTGCTCCCTGCCCACCCTTCTCTCAGCTTCTCTGTGCTCAGTGCCACTTCTCCATGTTCTTCACATTTGCCAAAAAGCACCAGAGAAAAGTCTTGTTTATACATTTCTATGTATATCCACCTAGTCTTTTTCCATATTCTCATGCCTCAACTCCCTCCACAACTATGTGTCGCTGTTTCTTAAAGCTCCTTGGACTCAGCTGTGTATCTGGTCTCACCCATATTTTTCCCAGAGATGACAGCAGAATGCAATCAACAGTTTCCCAATTGCTCACTGTGTTGTTGACTGAGAAAGGACAACCAGAGTAGGACTAGTCTCCTCAGCACACCTGGGCAGTAGCTTGGATTTATAGCATCTTCTGTGCTTCCTTTGTCCTACAGGTCACCGACTAGTCACTGACCGTTCACAGAGGGGTGTTAGTCACTCTCAAACGAGGATTGCAGCATTTTATTTTGTTTAATTGGACTAGCTAAGCTGCATTATTACAGAGAAGTGTATTTTCAGACTTCTGCTTGCATTACTCTTACTTGGTAGCTAGTAGTGGACTGTTTCAGAGAGTAAAACCTTTTGTAAACAATAAGATCTAGATTTTAAGTTCTTATTTTGCTCAAATCACTAGCAAACTTCCTCTGAGCTCAGGCAATCCATAAACAAAAGGATTATCATGGATAACAGGAATGTTATTTTAATTTAGCAAAGTGAGGATCTGGGCCTAACGTCATTTATTAATTGAATATGGAAGATGCTGGAGTAGTTTAAAGGCTCTAATGACAATATGATTATCTGCAGGGGAAACATTTGTCAGTGTTTTCTTTTTCACCCTCTTTCAAGCCTGTGTGGGGGAGTGGATATGTTGCATTGGAAAGGATTCCCAGTGATACAGTGAAGCAAGGAGATGAAGCAATTACAGTAGATGGGAGCCTGATGGGTGGGAATGAGGGAGGGGATATTCACTCTGGGTCTACAGTTACTGTAAGAGTTTAGGATAGTTTTCACATATTTATCCAAGATGGCCTTTGAAGTGTCTTGTGGGTAACAGCTGGAGGTCTGCTGTCACTGAGTCAAGGGATCCTGAAGATTTACAGCACAGCTTTCCCAGCAGAGGGTAATTGCCGCTACAGGAGTAAGGCTGAAACAGCTCTTTAAACTTAAATCCAACTTTAGCTTTTGTGCTGTTGTCCCAAGAGCTGAAAACAGCAGTAGTTACATGTTCCTTGCACTGTCTAAGTGGGGTCTATAAGCTACTGGCCACCTTCTTGTTGTCTCTAGGAGACAAAACATTCTATCAGTGCCGAGGAACCAGAAATGAGTTTTAGTATTTTCCATTCCTGGTTCTGCAGTCTGATGTACCACAAAGAGACCTAATTCAAGAACAGTCAGAGCAGCCATTCTCTAAAAATTGGGTTCACTTCAGATATCTACACTAGATCTAGATTTTTTAACCTTGCTATGTACATCGGCCCTGAGAGTGGACTCATGGCCAAAATTGCCCATGTCTTAACTGCCTACAGGAGCACTCTCTGGGACCATTTAGAGTCAACCTGGGTACTGGTGTTAACACAGAAGGATGGGATGTGGTACAATGTGCCATTTTGTCATCCACCCTTATGAGTATTTAACATTCCAGACAGCTCAAAGGCTCATTTTCAAAGTTTGCAGCAGCCACCCCGGAAGGACCACGATGACGATCTGGGAGCACCTGTACAGAGGTCCCTCCACAGAGTCATTCCCAAGAGTGCCCAGTGGTTTCCCAATGGTTTCCCAGCTTTTCTCCCAGTGGACACAGAGATGGGATGCAGCCTTTTAATGTCTCCTCATTAAAAACTGTCTGGGATCAGGGGTGGGAGTAAAGCCCAGCACCTCTGACACTTAACTTCTGAGCTCATTCATGTTTGTTGCAATGTACGGTAAAACTTCGCCAGATTTTTCTCACTGAATAATCTTCTTAAGCAAAATCAAGAAATCTGCTTCCATAGAGCAAGAAAGGGTAAAGCAGGCCCCGAATATCAGAGTAAAGGGTGAATTCTTCGGTTTGGTATGAGAGCAGACAGTGCATGAAAAAAGGTGACAAGGGGTCAGTAGGGGAACACACAGGATAAAATACTTTCATCTATTGTGCTGGGGTCAATAGGCTCCCATCAGGAAATCTTGAGCCCAAGATTAATTACTTGTTGCAGTAGGTATACCATTGTGCTCTGGAAGACACTGTGGTGACTTTAGGCATCTTGCAGATTTCTGGTTCACACAATGCAGTCCCATATAAAAAAAACAATAGTAGCTAAGAAAATAGTAGTGGGTGGTGGTGAAATGCCTTATAGCTCATTCTAACAAACTCTTTTCAAAGATACCTCCAGCTTGCCCAGAAATGACAAGAAACTATTTGTTAAATATTATGAAAGAATTTCATAGTAAACCAGAATAACATGTCATGGCTATCATGTTAGTGTATTTTACAATTTATATGATAGAAAACCTTCCTTAAAAAATTTCCAAATCTATCTGTGTATATTCCATTTGATTTTTTTTTTTTTTTAATTCCTTGAATACCTTATGTCATAAACTTGGGGGATTCATGTGTTCAAACTAGGCTTCAATCCTATTTTTGCCAGGGTACAAATATATGGTTCCCTTTAGAGAAATTAGACATAGATTTATTTATTTTTTTTAATTGACCTTTTTAAACTTTTTTTTTTTTAAATGGAGCCCAACCCTATAGTCCTTGTTTTGGGTGAAATTTCCCATGTAATTTATGATTATTGATACTTAATTCCTAAATTATTAAACAAAAGTAAAGTTCTGGTGGACTTAGAGTAGCAGGATTAGGGTTGTGTGGTACACACAATAAATGCTTTATTAACATTTTAGGTGAAGACCATTTGCATCAACTGGTCCTCATTTCTTGTCCTAAACTGCAGAGCTGTGTTGTGCTGTGCTAGATCCTACACCATAGCTGATAAAATACCAATGACATATAAACAGACCAAAAGCCTTATTTTTGTCTTTTTGGTTGTGCTTCTTTATTTTTAAAGAGTTTGTAAGTAGGAACTACTTTGACATTTATTTTATTATTATATATCTTCTCTTGACATATTTAAATCTTTAAATATAATTTTGAGTAAGCATATTCTCTAGTGGTTAATCTACTTAGGCCACAACGTGAATCAAGTACAGTACAAAAATCTCAATTAATGTCTCATAAAATATCAATGGTTTACTAAATTTAGACTTCAGAAAAGAACAAGAAAAAGATCATTAAGTGGTAAAGGAAAATGAATTACAAAAGATCAAAATACAAGACACTAAACTGGTTATACTTCAGCTCATCATTTGAACTCTGAAAACTCATGTTGTCTTAAATAAAATTTACATTAAAAAAATTATGCTACGTCACTATGAACTTTTTTTATTGATATAAAAAAACCAAACACCATCACGCAAATAGCTACACAAACTACTTACTCATCTTGGTTGAATGAAGTATGGTCTCCCATGGGACTGGTGTCTCGTTCATTGTGAACTCTGATTGATATTTCCCAGTGGCTGGGCACTTGCAGTTAGGTATCTGGTGTCTGCTAAATTATGAACTTCTGCTGTTAGTTCTTTTGCCATAAGGGCACTGAAAGGGACTTCTGGGTCTCTTTTTGACCCTGTTTTCACAGATGTTTTAAGAGTGTTGTAAAATGTCTATTTCTCTGTCAGATTGACTGACACTCTTCAGGATGTTCAAAACTTAATGGGAAAAACAAACAAAACCAAAGATTAATTATTTGCTTTCAGTAATCTTTTTTTTTTTTTTTTTTTTTTAAAAAAATCTAGCTAAAAGTATCAGAATAAAACAGGATATTTTTCTCAGTTTCCCAATAAATTTTATATTTCCTTTCTGTTCAGGATACAGTTTTCTGTGTGTTTTGTAGCAAAACCTAGTTCTTGCAATTGTGCTTAGCCTAGTGCAGGGATTAAATGAGGATGTAAAATGACATCTCCGTTAAAGGACATTTAGTTAGTTTGCTGGACTCTCAACCACATTACTGAATCTGAGGCCCATGCTGACCTCTGTTTGCGTACAATGGACCCACAGGACCATCTAAAGTAACATAGATGTGGAATTGTATTACCTGAAATGAGAGGAGAAGTAATGGAAAAAAGCAGTGAGGACATCATGGAGGTCTTAGTGATTGATTCTGGGCATTAACAGAGTCTTGTAAAATGTACCTGATTATTTTTTATGGCACAGATGTTCCATATGTAGAACCTCAACATATAATACAAGCATTTCAACATGTGTAAACATTTCTTTCTTATTGCTCCGCTTGTTTGTCTTATTAACATCAGCCACGCCTCCTTCCTTCACCTATTCTCCAGCTGTGGGTGGCTATGGATATACTGAGAACCCACTGGGTGACTTACAGCCAAGTTGAATTGTGCCACTTTACTGGATCATTAACAGTGATTGAGAAGTTGTTCTGGACAATCTGAGTTCAGTGGAAGGTATACTACGGTCTTCAATAGCCTTTACATCATGCTTTTTAAAGTTTTGGAGGCAAAGAGATGTTATTAGATCAAAATGTTCTATATCAAGTCATCATTTGTTAGCCTTTGTTTGCTGCATAATCAAAGTAGTGATTGATAAATAGCATAACCTTCCTTCTTTATGATTTTTTAATCCTCTGTTATGTATTAAATGTGTTCAAAGGAAAAATCACATGCGTTTTTTGAACCACTGACTTTGATAACACTTTTTTTTACTTACAAGCTGTTATTTAGCATCTGTTGTGGGAAAGAACACACACATTCCTAGATATTTTTCATGGTCTAAAGACTTTAAGATACAAGAAAGAGTGACTGTACTCATATTAATTTTTCTGTCGTAATGCAAATCAGGAATGATGTGTGCTGGCTGGAGCTGAACAAATAATCAGTAGAAAATAATGTATTCAGTGAATTCTGTTCCTCTGTTTCCCATTGTTCATGGCCATATCATGGCTCTTCTTTTCTGAAATCAATGAGTTATTCTGAATTATTTACTATAGTCTACTTTAGGTAGTTTTTTGGCTGCCTGCCTTAAGATGCGTGTTTGCATATGTGACTGCAAAAGCTGTAGACTGTACAGGAAGGCAGCTGTGCCTTTCAAGAACTCCATCATTTGTGCTTAGTTTATGATAGCAGCTATGACCAGGTTTGACACTGCCACACAAAGCAGTGCAGAACCTAAACATTAGATTACCCAAACTGGGGCAGAATTATAAAGCCAAATAAAATTTTTAAAAATCCTGGACTGAATTAGGTGAACAATGGCATTCATGACAGGAGGACATGAATGAGTTGATGTCCAAGCTAGACAGTAAAATGTGCTGAAGAAAAGAAAAAAATTAAAAGCCTTGTTCTCTGACACCTTCCTGCAACAAATGCCCTGATGAGCTTTAAAATCCTCAGCTGGAGAGTTGTGTCACTATTCTCTGTTAAAATAGAGACAGAGGGGGAAAAAAAGAAGAATAGTAACATATGCCCACTGTAGAATAAAATATCCATAAAAAAGGAAGGGCCTCCTTGAGCATTAGGATTGCAAACCCTTTTCCCTCTCATGTGCATCCTTGAAAGAAAAGGACAGAGATGTTTCATAGAACAAGTCAGCTTCTATGTCTTTGTCATGAAAGTAAATATCAACTCCTCGAATATAATGCAAAGTGAAGAGTTTGATGGAAGACACTATCAGACGTATATTGAAACACTGACTAAAGACTAAGGTAATAGTTGTAGAATTTTTAATATATTTACAGTCCTAATCCAAAAACCCTCCGAGATAAAAAAAGTCACATTTACATAGGAATCACTAGCAGGTACTCACTGACACAGAAACTGTCTTGCAATCTTACACCAGCCAAGTGAGACGAGCTAACTTGGCAGCATAAGGGAAGGTATAATACTGTATAAATGTGTGTGGGAGGCTAGAGAAGAGAAAAAGAGAAAATGTAGGAGGAGGTGAATCTGTCATTTTACATTTGATATGAAAAAGTTTTCTATTTTGTCGCTGGCTGTTTAGTACTGTAGTAAGTGTGGGGCAGGGATTATTTCTCTCTGTCCACGGGCTGTATTGAACAACAAATAATCCTGTGTTAAGTAGACACTGATTTCCCTTTCCACTGTGAACCTGTGAACCAAAGTCATCTGTGCCAAAATGAAAATCTGTTTCCTCAGATTGACACTAGACCTTTTATATTTATTCAGCTGTCGGAATTTATCTTCATTCTTTAAAGAGGGGAAGGACCCTGGGAGCTTCTGAATTGTTAAAGCTGAGGGTCATGCTCTGAAGTCTCATGATTTTTATTATAAAGAGCATTTTTTATATTTAAAAGGGATTGACCAAAATCTTACTGGGTTAAGACACAACTTGTATAAAGACTGTGAGGTCAGCTTCTGCTCTGAATTATGCCAGTGTAAATCTGGGATAATTTCATTACAATCAATGAAGTCAATCCAGGAACATAATTATCCTGTTGTTTTGGGTCATGTGATGCCTATGGAAAACAATGGGAATTATGTGCGTAAACAACATGGAGACTGAGTTCTGGGTAGATAACTGGTACCAGCACTGATATGTAACCTGGTAAACATGAGAGATGGATATTATCAAATAGACATAGATACAATGCTATAGAAAAATATGAATATATGTATATATATATAGCACATGTCAGAAAATCAGACACTCAGTAAAGATATATTCCGACACATTTCCAGTCTGTTTATTTTGTGGGTTTTTTCCCACCAAACCCCTGAACTCAGAGTACAGCTGGAGCTACCAAAGATATATTTGATTTCAGGTGGACTCCAGGTCTAGACTAAGAAAACCTTTATTTTATTGTTTGTGGAAAAAAATAACCTTTGCTTTCCTAAAATTTTGATATGAGCCACTGGGACTATATTATTTAAAAAAATGTCACGATGGAAAAATGGGAGGAGAGTGTAAGCAACTAAAGTTATACTCCCAGAATTTGTGAGATAGGGAGTTCATGGACAAGCTAGAGGGTACACTAGAGAATGTAAAAAAAAAAACAAATGACAAATTTGTGAAAAACCAGGGCAAGTGATCTGAGCCCAGACTCCAGATTTGTTACGAGAAGATGACCAGAAAGTTACCAGAAGATGAGAGACACTGCCTAGCAGAGGCACAAGACCTATTCAGCATGTCCCAAGCTTGAATAAGGGAACAATTCAGCTTGTAATCAGGTTTGTACTTGTGAACTCCACTGGCATTTTACAATGCAAATGCCAAGAACCATAGTTTTCCTGTGGTGCAGCTTCTTTCCGTCTTGCTGAGTCTCTGTCACGACTTGGAACTAAGTTTGGGCTCATCAGTTTAAGAAAAAATGTGCCCGAATTGACATACTTGTTCCAGCCCTGAAACAATTTAATTAGACCATGGAATCAGTTTTGGCTGTCTTAAAATTTTAAAAGATGTACTGGAATTCTGCTTCATGAAGTGGAGTGAGATTTTAAACGAAAAAGAGTGAGATGTAGAAGTAGAAGCTTCTGAGCTACCAGAAAGCCAAGGGATATACAAAACACCCTCATGGATGTTATGAGGATGTTGTTATAAGGATATACTTCTTTATACTACCTTACTGAATAGCAGTGCCAGTGCATAGCCTAAAGTCATGGGCTCTCGATAGTCAGCAGTGGTTCACTATTAGCTTGCTCTGGTGTTGAGCCTCCACAGGGTTTCAGAAATGTAAAGAAGACTTCTTAAATAAAAGGCAGTGTGTATGAACCTAAACCAGGTTCATTCTTTATTGTACAGTCATTCAATATTTTCACAATAAGCTTTGCAATCTCATAGTGGTATCAGTCATCTCCTACAAGCCTTTATGTGTCACCCAGCCAATACAGCATATATCCTAAAATAAAAATGTCATTTTGCAACCTGCTACACATCTTTTCCATTTCTTTGTACATTTTGATCTAGAAAACACAGCAAATTCATAATTATCTTTTAGTGTAAGTTACATTGCATGATGTCCAGAAGAGATACTACGAAAAGTGTTATGGATGTGGAAGAGCTAATTGTAGGCAATGAACACCAGAGACTCTTGGTATCAGGAATTATTCCTGACCTCTCATTTATGGAGCTGGCCAATAAGTGGCCAATAAGGCCGTGCTTCTCCTATCAAGTCATGTCACATATTGTAGCTTACTGTTTTGGCAGTCGGAAAAACACTGATGAATTAGCCATTGCTTCATTCAAGCACCTAAGCATTGACTCTCTATTCTTCATATACATATGTGTATTTTTCTATGTCTACATACATAAATGTATGTGTATGTACATATATCTATGTAGACACACATGCACATGACTTTCTACTTTAGGTCACTTCAGTAGAACTATTTGTATATGTTTAACTGCTATCTGACTATCACCAGTCGGACTACTGTCAAACTACTTTCTAATATTTCTAGCTTTTTAATATGGTTTTCTTCTGTGGAAGCTCTCAAAATAGGAAAAGGGTCTGCCATTGACTTTTTGTAGCTGGGCTCCACATAGTTTTCCTCTTTAGCAAATGTTTCAGGCAATTTAAAGGAACCAGCAAGCACAGAGCAGAAAGCACTGGAATTAGCATGAGATGTGTTCTTTGGAAGGAGGAGAGAGTCTTTGTTTCCCAGTTGCTTGGTAGTTTGTCTGGTTGTCGTTTGTATGATCTGTGTTTGATTAAAGTTTATATCATCTGTCTGGGGGATGTGTGTGGAGTTGGTCAGAAAAATTCCTGATGAAACAAAGTTTTATAGAAGTATGCTTATTCACTGAACCTTAAGTGTTTATGTCAAAATATCTCACGTTTGACAGATTTTCCTTCGATGCAAGGAAGGGTTCTCATTACTGTAGTTGTGCTGTAGGCTCCTGAGGTGGGATTTGAATGGGAACACATTTATTACTGTCAGGAAGATAAACATTGGTAAGAAGTAAGTCATTATGGTACCTTACTTCACAGATGAAGGTTAGAAAACATATTCTACTAATAATGTTATAGTCATAGCAGCCAATAGAGTACTTTGCTAAAGTGTAATGGAACCTTGAAGAAGATTATGTTAGCTTATCATTAATAGCAGTCCACTAGCTGTAGAAAATGAGCTTAAGTAAAGTCATCAGGAACTCACTCAAATTAAATTGCATTAACAGATAAATAAAAGTAGGTCAATAACTAAGATTTTCAGTTTTAGAACAGAACACTCACAAAAAAACCTCAGTGACTAAAATGTGAAGAAAGGGTCAGATATCTTCAAAGGCTCAGAGTTTACCTTGATGTTTTATCCCAAACAAAAGAAATAACTTCCAAAGAAAAGTCTGCCTGTCGATAGATGAATGAATAACCTCTTCCAAAAAGAATATGGGGGCCAAGTAGACAAAGCATGAGGAATAAAAAATTAACAAGTAAACAAGCCAACCTTAAGACTAATTAAAAGCAAGAAATTAGTCTAAAAAATTAGTTAGATCTTGCAGATATTGAAACAATTATTCAGCTGTAGAAGTACCTCAGAAAGAAGAAACAAAATTTCTGCTGCTCAGGATAAGAGTGTGACTAAAGATAATAAAAGGTTGTTCAAAGCAATGATTGTTTTGCTGCAGGTCTCAAAAATATGGGGCAAAGGCCCTCAACTAATGTGAACAAGAGGGGAACAATCACACCTCAGTTGTGAGAAAAACTTCAAGATCTCATTATGTTCAAATAAAGGAACAAAATAACTGGGATAACCTCTAGACTCAGTGTGATATTTCTGTAGTAAACAAAAGTGACAACAGATGCATTTGATGACTTGTTTCCAGGTGAAAAAAACAATAAGCTGAAATAAATTTTCAAGCAATTAGAGAAATTTTAACTGTACATTTTTTGAAATCTGTGTTCAAGAAACACTAATTTAAACTGGAACAGACACATAGAAGGTAGGCTAGACACAGGTAGTAGACCAGAAGATCTCTGAGACAAGGTGTGATTTTTCTACACAAGGATGCCATGGAGGAAAGCAGCAGGCAAGTAAAATGGCTATTTAAGATAAATAGTGAACCTGGCACAAGAAAAAGTAATGACAAATTAAGTAAGCATAAAATCAGGCTGGAAGTTGGTCAAAGCTTTGTAAGAACCAGAGAAGTGAAATTATTTGTCTCAATCATTCAGGAAAAATACAGGAACAAATACCTACTCATAGACATAAATATTTTGAAAGGGATTTTGTAGTATCTGTGATTTGCCTGTGCTGGTCTTAGCATCATGAAATTGCTCTTCTGGTCTTATGTTCCTACTTTCACTCCAGCTCATCATCATGCAAGTCCTTACTGTCATGTGTCTAATTATTTCATAGCACAGTTGCACAAATAATAGCTCAATTCAGATTCCTTAAACATCTGTACTGTGCACGTAAATAAGCACAAACTCATTTATCCAAAAGCCTCTTGATATCTGAAAACTAGGAGTGGATCTGGACTCTGTACCTCAAAGAAGCTGCTATCCATATCGGTAGCCTCATATACTGGAAAAGTAGAGACGTTTGCTGGCTATGCATCATCAGTAATGGTAATGTATATACGTTGCTCTAATCATAGGAGGGGGATTAATACCTTTAGATGGTTATAATGTTCTCTTCTATATCTTAGTAAGTCTCTCTAGGTTCACCTTAAAGACATTGGAACGGAATAGACACCTTCAGGGCTTGATTGTTTCACCTGTTTTACATGACCATATTTGAAAGTATAAGATTAATTGCATCCTAAAGAAGCTTTTTTTTCCTCTTCTTTACAAAGAAATCTCAGATAAGCGGCGCACCTTCTGGGCTACATCTATACTCATAAATACTGCCAAGGTATGTTCTGGGGTATTAGTACTCAATAATCTAGACGGTGAAATTGTTGGAATGGTCCCTGGCATGATTTTGACCTCAGCCAGCTAGCACTCTCCCCAAAAATTCCTGGGCACAGTTTGGGATTTAATATGGGTGGGAACTGTTCCCAGTGGGCAGTTTGGCTGCTAGTGGAATTTATTGCTATGCACACAGACTGTTCCACGCCAGCTGGCCTCCACAACTAAGAACAGCCCTGGGTACATTTTGTTTAGTAGGATGGTATGGCTGTATTAGATAGACACCTATCTGTTTTGTCTCCTCTTCAGGAAATCAGTGTGGTGTTGAAGACACATGAAGACAAGTTAGAAGAATGTTATAGTTCAGTAAAGGGAGACTGTACTGAAGCCGACACTCTTCAATTAAAAATTTTGGATTTTTAAAACGAAATTTTAGTCTATTTCAGGTTAAAAATAACTCATGCTGTTAATCTAGATTTTCTTTATCTATTTATCCTCTAGGTCATATAATCACAGCTACAAATTATATCCATTTTTTCCCTACCTAGTTTTGCTGAGTCAAACATTTAGAACAGACAGCTTTAATATCCTCCTAAAGGAAAAATTGATTTGATGTTCCTGAGCTGCTGTCTTCATATGTCTTCAGAATCAAAAGCAGAGAAAAAATTAGTGATGTTACAAGCTCAGTATTCTAGTTTCAGACACCTGATGTCATTTTGTCTGCCCATCACCACTCACAGTTAATTATATGGAATGAAAGGAGCTACAAAGACAATCAAAGCTAAAGCATGCACGAAAAGTGTAACATAATATTGAGAAGTCTTTTCGCCCCACTTTGAAGAAAAGTATTTGCATTATAGTTGTGATTCCTGATGCACAGGCCATGACTAATAGCAGTTTTGACATTAATCATAGTCCTGAATGAAATTCATTTCTCTATGCTATTATTTCTGGAGGATGTGTGTGCACCAGGGAAACAATGTACACAGTCCTGGTCAGAAGCAGGACTTAAACTGGAAAAGCTGATTTGAAGTCACCAAGATTAAGATCAATTTCATTAGATGTTATGCAAATATTTTCTGGATACGGTGTCTGTACCAGCCTTCCCTCTTCAAAGTTAGTTGACAGAGAGTAGGAAAGACAAAGGGAAATTATATATTTGAGATCACAGATTGGTAAAAAAGAATGCAAACAAATCCCAACTCTCCTGAATCTCAGCTCAGTGGTGAATTTATATATTTCTTTAGATTTCTTAAGCAACCAAAGCTACAAACTGCCTAAAGCCAAAAAATTAGGATATACAGATGTACAGGACATATACTGCAGATCATATAGATACCTAATTGAGCAAGGTTTTAATGATCTACTTCGGGTAATGCTGCCAGTCTGCCTGTAATAACACAGAGCTGCAAAATTTACTTGAGAAGCTTGGTGAAAAGTTAGGCGCTTCGATCATACTAAGATTTGCATTGCTCTTACTATTCAGTGGTAATACCTGAACTAGATCAGCTACATTTGTGAAAGCTGTGATATCTGTAGTAGCGGAAGACCTGGAAAAAGCAGATTCTAGTTACAAGCCTGTTATATAAAAAATTTGATAATTCCTCAGCACTTCAGTTTCTTAATATACATTTTCATTTCTCCCCAACTTCTCCCATCATAGTCTGGAGAATCACTGTCAACAACAGCGTCATGTATAGTGGATTAAGTCATGCACTGTAACACCTTTGTTAGGTTTTCTACAAAACTATTTATAGCCCCTGTAAGTGAATTTCCTTCTGCTGTTGTTCTTCTGTGCTCTCAGAAAAGTAACTTACCAGTCCAATAAAAGGATGATTACTGGACACAGGCCAGCTGTGGTTTCTCTTGAGAGCTCCACAACAGCCAAGATGGAAGAGGAACTCTGTCAGATTCCCCTAGTCCTACTGCAGTCAGGAAAGCCTAAGGGCATACATCACCTCATGTGTGGCTTGTTCTGTTTGCTTTTACATTTGGCAGGCTCCTAAGACTGAGGAATGCACATCCTCGAATAAAAACTATCTATACAGTGTGAGCAATCGTTACATCTGATTAGGAAGCATGAAAAGAAACGCACATGTGGTTGACTCTGCTCCTCTGATGTCTGTGGCTTTTTGCTGACAGGAAGGAAATCCTTTTTAAAACTTATTTTTTTAAGAGTTCAAATAGATTTCAAACTATGTGAGCCAAAACTTGCTCTCAGTTACACCCATACACTCCTATTGACTAGACCATGAGAATGCAGGCATCTCTCCAGAGAGAACCAGTTTTGCTTTGCTTTGCTTTCCTGAAGCATTTATTGATCTATGTCAAATTTAAAATAAAATATATGGCTTAAATTTCCACACACAATTTCCCTACTCTCCTTCATCACCAGGTCTTTGTTAAGTATGAATCCCAACTGGATGAGCTATACAGGGGTGTCCTCAGATACAGGCCTCAAGGGACTATCATGATCTTTTCTTTAGAGTGGTTTTGTGCTGACTATTCTTCCTTTGGGCTAGCATTCAAGCTGTTAATTATGTCTATATAAGGTATGAGAGTGCAAAAGACACAACAGGGTAAGCACCTCCCCTCGTGTTACATTTCCAAGGTGCAGAAAAGTGCCACCTAAACTATTGATAAGGCTGGGGAACTTCAGGCTCTCTGCCTAATAAGCTCACCGTCTCAGCAAGAACAGCACTACAGTATTGCAACCTTGTAGTGTCTAATTCCTGAGTTAGCTTATTGTATTCAATCATGAAAATCTCTTTGCAGTCATAGGCATGAGGCAAAGATGTCCAATGTCTGCTGTGTCTCCTCTACAGAGCTTGAACAAGTTTAGGTAGAATGCTGGCATGTGAATTCAGAAGCACAGTTCAAAAATATGACAAAATTGATTAAGCAACATAAAAGGCCACAAGGCTTTCTAAAGTCAATTTCCATTAACACTTATATCTGGATCCATTCCACACGAATTTAGTCACTTAATTGATATAGCTAAGGGAGATCTCCAAAGTCTGATCAAATTCTTTTCTGTTCTTCTGGAAGTGCAGATTTCTCTTTATTAGCTACAGAGGAAGTGCATGGTGATTTCACTCCTGTGTCAGGTGTTTCAATGAAGTGCTTAGATTTAATGCTGAGGCCAAAGTTAGGTCTGGCCCCTTTTCCTTTCCTTTCAAACTACCTCCAAAATCCAGTTCTGATGCTGAAAGGCTGTTACAGAAAAAATATGACATGACCAGTGATAGATTGCATCCTTTTCTGCAGAACTGGAACCTTCTCCATTAAATATTCTGTAACCTCCATTTATGCAGTTGATTATTTCCCCATAAGTATGTCATCTTGCACTTGTCTGTTAGGTAGCATCCTGGGTTTTATCCAGGTTAACCTGTTTGGGAGTGTTGGTAATTTTCCATTAAACATTTCCATAGTGTTTTTAATAACATGAACATCTGTCTTCAGTTAGAGCTAGAAATAACAAAATACATGAGATGCTCTTCTTGTGCTAGTTTTCTGTCCTTTTTCTTTAGAAATTGTAACAAGTTTTCTCCATTGATTATGTCAAGATTTGACGTACATGAATAGTACGAAATTGGTCCTTAATATTTAGGTTCAGTAGTCGTAATTACCAAGTCTGGCATTTACATAAGGTTGTATGATTATAGCTAGAAGTAGCTTGCTGAAGTCAAGAATGGAATCCAGATATTAGGAAAACAATGCTTCATCTATCCTTTCATTTCATCCAATTGTTTCAATCAATAAATGTGTTTGTGATTAGCATAAAAAAATTAGTCCCAATACAGGCAAAAAAAAATCTTTTGCTAATTGTACTGCACAACCATTTAACACTTACATAGCCTGAAACAGATAAATTATCAGAACTCAAACACTAAATCACTAAATTACACTGCTTATATCACAGATATACACTATTATTATGGTACACCACATATACCATATACTGGTCTGATATAACTAGAAACTACTTCCAGTACAGAAAAAAAGGCAACCGGAACAGCTAACACATAATCTGAGAAATTCACACACAGATCTACATTTTTGCAGGATTAGTTGTTCTGTCAAATATGCTTAAGTAAGTACTTTAAGGAAATGTCCGTTTTCACACTAAGAATACGTGAAATCCCATGACATTTGTGATTGTCATGTGAAAATCATTATCTTTTATAAAAAGGTCTATATTCCATCACTTGTAAGTACTTTTCTTCCTAATTTTCTCACTTTCACCAGACAGATTGTCTTTGCTTTAAAAGAAACACCCCTCAGTAAAAACACTCAAGAAATGATACCCATTTGAGTGTTCATAATGAGATCCCAAAAGCTGCGTGATTTGGGTTTTATGTGTTGCTACAAGTATTTTGCACCTGACCTACCTCTTCTCACAGTAGTGTTGTTGCTTGATTTCTAAAGATAGAGAAGAATAATGAATGACACACGACAGCCTGATTCCCCCTATGTCACATTATCAACCCGAGAGCTTAGTTTGGGCGGACAATAAAAGGCGCCATACGCTGTGACTAGTCAGTAAGTATTTGTGACAGAGCAAACTGATGATGCATTTCCTACCCTCAATGCAATTTTACTGGCCTTGATGACTATGTAGTCCTCATTATTAACATATCATACCCTATACAGTGTTGAGTCTCAAAAAGATGCTAAGCAGCTGGAAGCTTGTGCCGAGTGCCAGAAGGGAAACAGGCTCCCACACACAGAGCTTAATGTAACAACAATCCTTACTTATTGTCAAGAAAGTGTGTGTGTGTGTGCGTGTGTGTGTGTGTGTGTGATGGTGGTTTAAGAAACTATAAATCTGTCTCATCTTGTGTCAAAAACGTCACTCAGGCTGAAGGCAAAGAGGTAGCTCCAGTGCCAGTCCCTGACTTCTGGGGACTTGATTTGGCAAAAGGACCACACTCCTTGCATGTCCTTTCTCTCCTTCTTCATGCTGTGCATCATTTCAGCTGACAGATTTACACAGGAAACCTGGCTCAGCAAGGCCTGCCGTAGTTGGTGGCAAACAAGAATATGAGGGAATTAACTTCTGGCCTGCTGACAGTGGCTAAATCTGCCAAAGCAGAGCTGGGTAATTTGGTTTCTTTCTTTTGTTGATTTTGTGCCAGCCCACAAGAGAGGATTAAGCAGCTAAATTCTGCATGGAGAACTCTACCCCTTTCGCTCAAATCCTATTGTCTTGATAGAATGACAGTAGCTAGTTGTGCCAATCTTTAACATCTTGCTGGCATTTCCCCAGAACATATCAGCTTTTGGTCCCTGAAAAGAGGGATTTGTTAAAGAACTAACGTTAAAAAGAAATAAAAAAAGGAGAGAAGAGGATGAGGAGCCATGGAGTAAAAGTTTTGCCTTGTATTAATTAAAGGAACAAAGTTCTCTAATCCTGATGGAGACTCCACAATGAAACATGGATAAGTCCCTAGCTCTCTTGTTGTAGCACATTAAAAGAGCTTGTTCCCGGTTATCCACAGTATTTGTTTAATGCAGAAGCTATTTCCTATTGAGTTCCGAGAAGTTCTATATTAATTTCACTCACAAACTTTGGGTACTGAACTCCCCAAAATAGGGTGTTCATTTTCACTATTGGTAGAGTATACTTACGTCACAAGCAAAGGAGTAAGTAATTTTTTTTCCAAATCATCAAACCACCCCAAACCTTCTCTGAAAGTCAGATAGGCTTGTTGAAGTGCCAGGGCAAGTGGATGGCAAGGGTTTATGAGATTTCTAATTTTCCATCTCAAAGCCAACATTCTCTAAAAGGACTTAAGTGTAACAGCCTTCCAGACTTAAACCATCATGACTTTTAAGACCACCTCATTTGACTTTCTGTGTAGCAGAGGCCTAAGGACTTCATCCAGTGATTCCTGCCAAAGGCCTTTCAGGGAGTAGAGGAAACCTTCCAGAAAGACAGGCAGTCTTGGGATGTGATCTTCAATGGACAGAGGAATCTTGCAATCAAGATTAGATATCCTTCCGAAGGGCAGGAAAGACTGGATTTACTCATATCAGAAGTTCAGCAATTTCCACGTTTGAACATGAAGAAGTTTGAAAGTATGATTTGTACTAACTTTAAACTAACTTTAATATGAAACACCAATGTTTTTTACTTTTTTACCTTTTTTTTTTTTAACTTTTAAAAGTACCACATATCTTCTGAATTAAAACTCCTTTTTTTTTTTTTTTGCTTACTTTTTAAAGTACTCCATAGCTTCTGAATGAAAACTCCAATGTGAGAAGTAAAGAAGCTCATGATACTTTCCTTTGGACTAAGTAACGCTCATGTTAACCAAAAAAATAACAATGCGGTATTTATTCCCAAGTCATTCTCAGTATGCCTTCTATAAGGCATCAAAATAAGATTTCCACAAAATTTAGTTTTATATTTCCTTGGCTGTGCTCAAAAACTAAGAAAATGATGGGATAACTTCCGGAATAGCGCTTCCACTGAATACTGTATTTAAAGTGAGACTACTGTAAGACAGAGAATTATCTTTAGGAAAGAAACATGTCAATCTGATGTCTAGACAAGAAAATGTTCTTTGATCAAAACATACAAATAAAAACAGTTCATAGGTCTTCAAAAAGGATATTTTCTCTACCGAATTTCTTCTGTGCGTATTACTTGCTTATCAATTTTAACATGAAAATTTGAATTAAAGCAAATAAAGTAGATCCAAATCTAGATTTCACTGGTTTGAAACTACACTTTCTGCCTTTTATAAATATGTCTTCTTATGTAGTGTTGTATGCATAAATATATATATATTTATATCAGTTAGATTTCAAATATTAATGTTTAAGAAGTACTCATGCAGGATTTTTGAGTTAGACTTTTACCTCTGCTTTTGTTTTTTCTTTTTTTTGATAGAACAGCTCAAGCCATGTTTTTCTGAAAGGAGAAAGAAAGCTCTTGTGGAAGGCTGAAGTAAGGTGGTAAGTGAGGGAAACAAATGCATCCCAGTCCACTTAAAGACAAAATTATTATTGTCTGTGGTTTGGTCATTGTTTCTCAACAGTTCTGGTATATAATTCCTCTCTTTTTGAATGATACTATTTTTCAATATTAACCAATACCAGAGCCACAAGGGATGATGCTCCACAATCAGGAAAGATCATGGCAAGCCTGACTATTATTACCATCATCAAATTGTGTTTGTGAAAATCTGGACAGTTTTACCACTGTTTTCCCTATACTATCAACCCTCATTACTATCTCATGAGAAAGACATACAACACACTTGGGCCATGATGACACTTTGATATACTTTAAAGGTGTTAATCTGAGTTTGACATCTTACTCTTACTGAAAACACTAAGTCACATGTTGAATAAAGTTCTGCTGAGCCAACACTGAGATGTGAAGGATACCTCTCTGACCAGATTTCAAAAATAATATAACTGGTAAATACAGTTCTTAAAAATGTTTTTAAAAAACCTTTTACATATATTGCCCTGAAAGTAACACTGTTTTTAATTTCACCACACTCTTCATGGAGTGCAATGTAATTTCTCTCTCGAAAGAAAGGTCATTACCCTCTGTATATCTTCATGTGAGAAAGACTTTTTTTTATATTCATGGACTGCTATTATTGTAACATTACTAATGTGAATTAAATCAAGCATTGTAACAGTTTAAAAATATGTAACAACATATATAAGATAATATATTTGAGTATTTTCAAGGTTATTGCACACAGTCTTATAATTTTGTGCTGATTGATAGAATGTAGTGAATATTCATTAAATATATTTTATGTAAAGGTCATTTGCACAAAAACATTCATTATAATCCTAAAAGGTAGAAGTCTTACAGAGAAAAAAAAATCCTTCTGATTCCACATAAGAAAACTGTGTTCTGGCAGGTCTATCTGCAATTATTACAATTCTAACACTTCCACTCCATATAATATTTTAAGTTAAAACTTGATCTGTCATCAGTACTTGGAAACTATATTCACCTGTTCCTGCACTTGAAGATAATTCTGAAGTAAATATCACAGCCTATAGGAAGTAAGTTATGCTGGCATATAATAGATACAAACCCAACAGAAATGGAAGGACTGTGTGACAACTATAAATTGGCAGAAGACTCAAAGTCCTCATCTAGAAGTCTTGTTTGACTCCTGTTTGGTAGTTCTTAATCTGGTAGATTTGATTCATGGACTAAATGAACTGGACTAAATAGAGTAGAAGAATCAAGGCAACCAAGCAATGGCCTGACTTCACAGGGACAGTACGGTCATCAGCAAAATTTGCCCAGAAAGGAGCAGCAGAAGGTTCAGGATCGTTTATCTTGCAGACCTGTGCAAAGAGTGGAAGATCTGAGAAGTCCCAAGTACAGCAACTACCACAGGATGAAGGTAATGAGATTTACTTATCAGCTTCACTGTCACTGAGTTGAACATACATTCTAAGATTTAGGAATGGCTGGTGACTTGCTATATTGTTCTTTCGTTTTACTCCGCAATGTATTTATAGTTTCGCACCTTATTATCTTGAGACAGTTAAAAAAGCCAACCAAAAAAAAGAACTCAAATCAGCAATCCCCACCATTTTAGATGTTACTTGATTCTGAAAATGTGAGGGGAAAAAATCTCAAGTCATTTGTTGCTCTTAGCTCAATCCATGTTGGAGAAATTAAACTGCGGAAAACTTGTCTTGCATATAAGAAAAAATAAATTCTGGCAACCCTACTGTGTTATATCACCTTATCAGGATATGGGTGGAAATTCAATTGCTTTGAAGAATTAAATGGACCATTAAACTATCCGATATGGGGACATGGATAGATTGACACTGTGCAATGGTATTTGAATTACCCACTTCGCCATCTCTGGCAAATGTTTCTAATTTTTTTTCCCTGACCTAGCCTGGGGCTGATAAGAAAAGATAACATGAGCTTAAGAGCCATGGCAAATTAGTTTATCATCACTACTAACACTACCCTCAAACAGTCCAGGAAGCCTTCCAGCAAGGATTAACAGTATAATAAAGTTGCATCTAACATTGCTTGTGTTCATTTATCTAGAATGTTTGCTGGCAATGTTGAGTGTATTTTATTAAAGGTATCTGCACAATTACCTTGAAGGAAAAAAGCTTAAGCCTATTAAATTACTAAGCATCCAAGTTCCATGGTGAACTTAAGAGGCTTGTTTCTGTTTGGAGGGATATGGGCATGGATTACCAGCTGCATAGATTATAAACTCACTATTGCTCATTCATGCAAACTCTCGTTTGAATAATTGTGCCTAACTTCAAAACCTATCAGAAACTCTCTTTATCTGAAAATGTGAACAAGAAGCCTGTGAGAATGGTATCCAGAGGGCTTCCTGTCACAGCTGAACTGATAATATAGTAATGAAAAGGAGTTTCATCATTCTATTTCTTCATGGAATAGTAACATTATACAACAAATTATATCAACTAGACTGGGATAATTTTTGCGCAGTTTTTTCATCTTTATATTAGTTGAATTCTTCTGTGATCCTCACATAACATTTTAGATACAGTTCTCTGAACACAAACATACATTCAGCATCTGCATTTCACAGAAAGAGAATATGAGGTAGTGCTATCAAATGACGATTTCAAGGCATTTCAAGGAAATGCCAGAGACATGAGACTTAAACTTCGTGCTTCTTTTAATTTATTTACTGCAGCTGACCTCATGTTGTATAGCATTATAAGGAAAAAAAAAATTTGCACAAAACATTTCTTTATTCTAAGCTAAAAGATTATTACTTTATCAAATGTAGACACTCTGGGCTTGATCCTGGAAGAGCTGAGATTTCTAGTAACACTGATTTCAGTTCTCGGAATTAAGCCCTGTTTCAGTAGAAGCAATATATAATTAATCTTTTGCCAACCCAAATCACAACCTCTCTTTTTCCATTCATCCTCTACCATTAACTGTCTTGAAAAGTCCAAAGAAAATGTTTTGTTCATTCCTTAGGGGAAACAAAAACAGCTTAAAAAGTATTAATAGCCAAGTAGACATAATTTAAAGTGGTGTTAGGAGAGAAACAGTAGAGCCAGTAATAACATCATAGCAAGCTAGTATCTCTGTACTGTTCATGATCAGGGAGGGAAATGTGGTCTGTTTTTTAGTCAGTAATTCATACGAAAACTCAATGGAAAGACACTCTTGCCTACAGAAAATGTCAAATCCTTGAGAAGAAAAGATGACCGTCCTTTCCAGCCTTCATATGTTGGGTGCAGGGGAAATGGCTCTCCAGTCATGCTGCATCCTCCAGGAAACTGTGAGTGACCCCCAGGCAGCCTCTCTCTGTTCTGTTCCTCCACTTCTCATGCTTGGGCTGTTATGTAGAGACAAGTCTCCTCTCTAGAGTAACAGGCCCCTTGGCAATGGTGGACTTTCATCCGTTGTCTGATGGAGTCTATCTTTCTATTAGTCCTTGTTTCTCAGAGATGATACATTTCTAGTTTGATAGGATGTCAGTCAGATAGATAAACCGTGTATTTAATAATCTGGTAATTCAGTTTGGATAGCTCTAAAATTAACATGTTTTTAAACTATTTGGTACTCTTTGGTGTTTCAGTTTTAACTGTGTTTAAATGTGTTATTACTATTTACAGCTGTTGATACAACTAGCAAACTTCCCATCTTGCCATACTGAATACTAGATGCTATAAAACAAACTAATATTTTTGTTTGCCGTTATTCTTGCTGCCTTCAATGTATGCAATTATTTAGACAGAATAAGATCGGAATTTCCAGCAAAGAATGGGACAGTATTCTACAAAAACACTTCTCCCTGCAATTCTCAGCACCATATTCTCAAAGCTGAAATATACCAGCGCATAAATTCTGTATTTTAATTAGTTTCTTAGGAAAAGGCACCCACACATCTTGCTAGTTACACACTAGTCTTGTAGCTGTGGAGTCTCCATGGAGCATTGCCCTTGAGTTCTCCATGGCCTCATGTCCATTAACATATCTTCAATTTATGAGTCAGGTCATATTGGTAAATGGAAGAATCTTTCATAAGAAATATTCAAAAGACATTTTGACAAGATTGCATTTCCATTTCTGCATGGAAATGCTGGCATCTGAAAGTCTGATCCATTTATAATAATCTTTGGGAACTTCCTTTCCTTTTATGCAGGTAAATCAGGGATAATTTAAAAGTAAAGTACCTTTAGAAAATGCAAGTCATATGCTTTCATCTTCATGACCTCATAATTAACTTTCCATTGTGAGATCTCCTCAGGTTATGGCTACTGATTAAAAGGTGAAAGGTTGAGGAGAAAGTGAAGGGCAGGGAATTACATGCTCCCTTTCCTTTTAAAGGCACTTCCTTTACAGCAGGTATGATAAATACTAACCTTTATTCATGTTACAGATCTGAATTGGTGCCATATGATGATGAATTCCTATACAAAGACAAGGCAGGACCTGATTAAGAGTTAAAAAAAAAGTATGAACACAGATGGAGAGAGAGAACTTGAAACTGGAAGATGGCAGGGACAGCTGACAGCATTATATTTCCAATGAAGAGGGGGGAAAAATGTTTGGGGAAAAAAAGAGAGAAAACTGTTCTTTTAGTCCCCTTACGCCCACATTTCAATCTGGGAAGAAATGAAAGCTTGTTTTGATCCAGTTCTGTGTAATGTTAACAGAGATGGATGAATCACATGCAGGAAGCTGTTTTGACTTCTAGCACATCAAAATAGCATTCTTTCACTTTCCTTTGCAAGGGATATAATCTGTAAACTCTATTTATGTGCAAGTATCTCTTTCTCAAAATCTTTTATTCTATCAAAACTCCTATGAACCTATATGTTAACTTTCCTGGGTAAATCTAAGGGTTTGCACCTAGTGTTTCCTGACACTCCTGTGAAACTGCTGACAGGCTCATATTTGCTCAGACACAGCTTTAGGCAAAGATTACTGTAGAAGTTCTCCTAGCCCAAAGGTAATCCACATCTCATGTAAGGTCTGAGACATCTTTGTAATGCAACATCTTTCCTGTTCGGTTTTTTGTTGTTGTTGCTGTTATAGGTTTTTTTTCTCCCTGAGGACAGAATTGTAATGCTGAGAGAAGCAGAAAATTAAAATTTCTGTCATGTCCTCGAGATTGTCTGCTGACTGGACAGTAATGAGCTGGAGCAAAGGGCCTTCTCAAGAATCAGATAGAGGAATTAACTTAAAGAAAGGTGTTTTAAAAAGGAGCAGATGAACACATGGACATCTTCTACCTTTGTGAACCTAGGTCCAAAGTCAGGGTAATCTCTGTAGAATAACTCAGGAATTGTTCAAGTGATATACAATGTGGACAGATGTGGTTCTAGTCAGGTGACTAGTTTACTGAAGGGCATCTTAACAGTTTGGTGACAGAAAAAAGTGGAACAGAAGGCATCCTGCAATTATGTTGGTTAACTTCATTCCACTTTTCAGTTACTATTTGCTAGTTATTTTCTATGTTTAAGAAAAATCATCTTGCATATTCATTGTCACCAAAATGAAATTCATTTTGACTTTACTGAAATGTATTTACCAAGGCCTCTAAACAAATTATTGAATTGCCTGCAATGCCTAGTGCATCCAAATTCTTCAGAGAAAGTGTTCTGAAAGAACTGGTTTCTTGGTTTTGTTTGGGTAGTTGGATTTTTTTTTCCTCAGTAGTTCTCTGTCATTTCACTCCCTGCTGTTCTATACTGTGGCACTGTAATCAATAGGTACGAATAAAAGTGAATCCATGAAGATGATTAAACCCATGAAGATGATTTAGGGACTGAATATACAGCTGGTAACATTAATAGGGCTGCAACATTGGTAGCAAACAGTAGCATTTGCTGGTGAGGATACAAGACAGGTGACAAGACAATAACATCCCCTGTGAACGATAAAAAACACACTTTACCAACAGTTCTTATATCCTGGAAGCAATAACAGCTGAGACTTTTTTATTATTATCCCAGTACTGTGATATTGGTTCTTCATTTGGGTCTTGCTCCTTGTAAAATATTTATGTCTCAAAAGGGGTACAACAGAGAAGGCCTTTGAATGGATTTAAGAATCTATTAAAAAGTGAAACTATAATTTATAAATTTTGCCTTGGAGTTCTAGGCCCTGACTTTAAGGAAGTCTGGAGGCTTTACTGTAATTAGTCTTTTCTTAATTCAAACATATTTTAATTTATTTGGAAGTAGTCCAATGAATTCACCACCAATAGCTGGTGAATTAGGCTAGAGAATTCGGCACTTTCTGTCAACAAGACTTATTTCAACCTACTTTGCAATGCTGATACTCTAAATCAACCCAGAATAAAATTAATCTGATTATGGTTTAGCATACAGTGATTGTTATGCTCCTATAACTAGTTTTTACTGTAAAAGTGGTTCTTAAAATCCTGTTTTCTTTCTTAGCTTTGTACACAGTCATGCGCAGTTCACGACTGCTGTCAGGCTGGAATGCCAGCACTGAGTTTCCATCGCCAAGGACAGCACCATCTCCTCATCCACCTTGATTGACACAGAAGAAACCATGTGTAACAGAGGCTGTAGCGCTGGGAGGAACCTAGGAATCTGAGTACTTTTGCACACTTCTAAATAAAGACAGTAGAGGGCTGTTGCTTCTGTTAGAAATTGTAAGCATAAAGTGAGAGAAGTTTAAAATAATGTCTTTTTTTATTTCACCAACAATTTTGCAGTAAGAATCAACTAAATGAAAAAAAGATGTGAGTTTTATGCAAGTAAACCAAGGAACATCATAAATTAAATTGTATTTTAGATTTACTACAGTGTTGCTTGGGAATGGTAGAGTTATATATGCACTCACAGAGAGCAATGTATAGGAATCAAAGTTAGAAAAAAAGGTATGTTTGTATATATGTAGATAAATAGATAGAGAGATATATATGTTAGATTTCTCAGGAACTGACTGCTATATCATTTTGTAACAAATATAATTTTTTATTTGTTTTAGATTTCCTTGTAATGTCTTGAGTAAACTTAAAAATACGTATACACTACACTGCCTGCCTGTAATATATTTAGAGGACAAAAAAGTTTGCATAATCTCTTTAAAAAAATCTCCACTGGAGTTCTAGAGTGGAGCTACAATTTTTTGGGAGGCTGCAATGTCTAAATAGACTGCTCCAGGAATGAACATTTTTTTGGCATCTACCTAATTAAGTTAAAAGTTAATAAATTCCCTTGGTTGCTCCTTTCTTCAGGAAGCATGCGAAAAATGCATTGAAGCAAGGAAGTTCAAGGTTTCAGTATCTACTGCCCTTGGTCTTTCTCAGGAATTCTTTAGTTGATTACATGCTTCTCCTTTCAACAACATAAGCTTTATATCCCATGTTTTATAAAGGATCGTTTCCCCAACCACACTCTCTAAGGCCACTCTTGGTCAGTTAGAAAAGTTAGCATCTGGATGTGAGTATTTCTACCACATACATTTCAAATGCCCAAGGGAATGAATTTTCCTTTGATTTTTTTTTTTTAACAAAAGTAGTCTTTATAGACATGCTTATGATCTTACAAATGTTTTTTCTTATGTACGAGATTTGAAACTCTTTCAGATTTCAGTGCTTCCTTTGTAATTTTTATTTTATTTTCTGAATTAATCAACTTTACTCTTTTGTTAGTAATGCCAGTCAATGAAGAACAAACATTTCATGTAACTTAGAAATACTTACCTATAAGATGGGTTTACTCTGGTATATTTAGAATGCTATACTTCCTAACAAGATACAAGATCTGGGTTTACCCTTGTGTCAGCTCTATGCTGGTGCAAATCCATTAATTTTGATTAAATTATGCCTCATGCCTAATTTATGTCAGTGTAATTGAGGAGGATTAGGGCTTAATTATAATTATACATAATTATCCATGATTATAATAAATGCCAACATTAAGTCAAAATAGTAAGGCTAAACTGTTGGGAATCCAAACTGAAATGATGAGTTGCAGTACTTAGAGACATCAAGCACCTGCAATACATACTGAGGTTAGAATGAAAACCTATCCCTAAATATTGTGCTTTGGAATCCCAAAATTAAAAGTTCAAAACGAGTGCAAATGTTTGACTATGCAAAGACCACAAAACTATTTCTTGATTAATAATTTGTGTACTCAGAATGTACAAAGGGTCAGGTTAGGTTTGTGATGTCCTGGAGTGGATGGGACCACTTACTAAATGTTAAAATCCTAAACTAAAGCTTCTTAACGCTTTCCTGCAACTTATTTCTATCTTTTTCTTTCGTCTTTATTGAAACTTATTCCAGAGTTCTTTCCTGTTTCCTCTGCCTAAAGATCCACTTCTTGAATTGATACAGTGCTTACAAATATTTAGTTTTTCTTCTGCATTTTATAATCTCAATAATTCTGTTTCAAAAATTACTCTTATGATTAAAGGACAGAATATCTAATTTCTTTTCACTGTGATTTTATAATATTATAAGAAGAATAATTAAAATCAAACCTGACTTAAAGAACGCAGATATTTTTAGTGATGCAGCTAACAGATTATTTATATTATAGTAAGAACTAAAGGACAAAGAGAAGGTGAAGGTATATAGATTGAAGTTGCAAGGCCAATTAATGGCCTGACTAAAATCCAATAGTTTGTTATCATTTTTAGAAAAATTCTCAACTTTCTTCTTTCACTGCTGAAACAGAATATGAAACATAGACTTTTTCCCTGGAGCTTTTCCCAGAAAAGAAGTCTTTTGGATGCAAGAATTTTTATTATCTTTTTAGTGTAAAGGTCACATTTTTAGAACACTGAAGTTTCAGTTTTCAGTCCGTAACTAACATCGAGGTTTTCCTGTTTTTGAATGTTTGATGCCATGTCATTAGTTGCATTGCCCATCGAGCTGAATTTGCTTAATTATGCTTATATTGTGTAATCACCATTGGTCTCTCTTGTTTTCACTTGCTGCTCTGCTTCACCATAATTTAAATATTTCATATGTTCTCCTTCCTAATATTCTGCATTGATACATGTATTTTAAGAAGGGCAAAATATAGACATTTTTCCCAGTCCCTTTCTGAATTAGAGTACTATCATTCCTCCTTTTCATCACTATGGGAGGGTCCCACTAATCACTGGGATGATGAGTGATTTTTTGAGTAAAGAATGCCCTTTATAAACCACCTCTCTTTTCATAATACAAGAAATAGTAAATGCTGTTTGTGCTGCCTATGTACATTAGCCGTAGCCTGCATACATCTAATGAACATGATCCTTCTGGGGACTTTATTTCTTTGTCTCCTTCTTCAAATTCCTGAATTGTAACTTAGAACTAATTGTCCTAGGACCAGCCCATTAATTCTTTGTCACCTTCTTCAAATTCCTAAATTGTAACTTAGAATGAATTCTCCTAGGACCACCACTTCCTAAGGAGTATGTAGCCAACTGCCCCATCACATTTGAGGTCTTTGGGGAATTCCTGTGTGTATGATCTAGAACAGAAATACTAATTCCTTGTATGTGCTTCTAGGGGACAAATAATGCTACCTGAGATGTGAGTATTTAACAGCTTCCTTGATTTTTAGGACAGAGCAACATGGAATGAACTGTCTGGGCAAAAGCCATAAAAATAGCTTGTGAAGGAACCAAGTACTCAACCTAGATGTTCCAGCTGGTAGACAAAGGCCCTCATCTTTGTATTGCCCATCCTGGATCAAATTTTTCTTTCATTTTTACTCTTGGGATATAGAACACAGCTGAAAAACAAACTAACTTTTGCACTTTATTTTTTTTTTCCCAACAAACATATGTGTTTGTCTTGATTGGAAAGGAAAAGCTTCATAAAAGCTTGTGGATACATAATGAGTTTTGATTATCTGTAACTATTCTGCTTTTTTCTGACTTTTGTGATCATTTCAACCTGGAAAATAAAACTTTACATTTAAAAAATACTGAATTACAATATTCTATACATTTAATGTTTAAAATTAATTCATAGTAGGGGTTTTTAAGTCTCGACATAAAGTTTTAGCTTAAAAGAAAATGTTTTTTTGAGTTGGAAAATACCAGGTCGGTCCATCTTAGATACTTCCTTAATTAATATGTAACACTGGCATTCCTTCCCTGGTCTTGGAAGCTATATCTCTATGAAATATTTTACCTATGAAGGCCTGGTACCTCTTTTCATGTAAACCCATTTGCATTTGAATGGTCTTTGGAGGGAAAAATGCTGCTCAGTTGCTGATTATTTTTATTATTTTTTTTTCTACAATATTGTTTACGGTTACAGAGCTGTATAAACAATAGTAAGTTTAATTTATTACCATAGCAGTTTCATAGAAAATTGTAGTTTCTAGCAGGAGTGAAAAGGTTAACTTTCTAGTAAATTAGATGGATAACAAGGGAAGCCGATTAGCAAAAAGAGGAGCTCAGTCACTGACCTTACAATGCTTCTTTATCTTTTACATTCATCTCTCAGGCTCAGTCCAACACTGCGACATAAAGCCAAAGCTATGGTACAAGTATTGTATTCCCAGAAGAACAGCGTATTACTTGTATATGCTTGGTTGCTTTTTTGCTGTGAGCTTCTGAATCATATAAGAACAAGTTTATTCATACATTTACCCCTTATTTAACATGCTTATTGAATGGGCAGGAATCTTCTTAAAGGAGAGAAGTATTAAGATGTAGCTGACACAGAAAACAGATGAAAATCTTAGTGTTATAATTTTCTAAAGAAATGGTCAAACATATTAAATGACAATAGAAAACAAGTGCAACACTCACATTTTTATAGCTTCAAGAGTTGATACAGCATTATACCAAAAGACAGGAAATATAACATCGGTAAATGATCTGGTTTATACAAATATGTCCAGAAAGAAGACTTAATATTATATGTGGGAAACTCGTTACAAGAAATTCATATCCTGATGAGGTATTAGTCCTTGTTTTTCTCCTATCACCCTCATTTCTTCCTATCTTTTTGAATGTATTATGTTGAGACCTGTCTGTAAAGCTAACTGGATTTTGAATCCACCACTTGGGAACTGAAAATTAGTATGTCAGTGACAAAAGTATTTCACTGTTGAGTTTGTTATACCTTTCTTTCCCCCAAAAGTGAAAATTTACCTTGGTAAAGAGAATGAAGGAAGTGTTGCCACTTGCTCTCCACACTATTGAGCTATAATCTGCTCTTCTTTCCCCCTTTCTCAAAAAGTATTGTATAAAATTATTGTACTTATGGTCTGATCCTCTCATCAGCTCTGTTTATTGTGTCATTTAAATTTTACTAGCTGGTAGTTAGCTCAATGGGAAGCTAACAGGCATCACGGTCATAAGCTGAATGCTGTTTGCATGCAGGCTCAACAGTTGTTGATACCTTGCACAGTTACTATTCTTTACTTTGGAGAAAACGGAAATAAAAATAAAAGAGCAGGAAAGCAGGGATGTAAGATAATATTTGGGGGAAAACCTGAGGTCAGCTTCTGTTTTGTGGTTTGTCTTCATGGTAGATGGCCCTTTTTTCTTCTCAATCCTTTGACTTTAATGTAAGTCCAGTGTGGGTTTTCTTTTAAAAAACAACAACAGCTTTCCAGATTTCTTTATTAGCATTATCCTGCTCTTCCCCTCAGCTCTTCTACTTTGCATTCTACAATGCATAATTATTATTTAGATTTATACTTCAGAACATGAAAGGACCATTACTTTTTATGTATAGGATCCTATGCCTGAGTGGGGTCTCTGAGCAATGCTGTTATATTAATGAACAGTAATGAAAATCCTGATAAATACAGTGAGGCTTAGTCTGTAGGAGTTACATTTACTCAACATGCCAGGCTGTTAATGAGCAGAATTTTCGTAATAAAATAACTCTGTTATATACCAAAGTTGGGCTTAAATATATGCTTATACTGAAACCCTAAACTATGAAATTGCATATGAAAATGAATGAGATAAAAATGCTTCTTGCTAGACATACTGTGATTTTTCAGTTCCTCTGAAGTAGCTAACATGCTGGCTTCCTACCGTATCTGGGCAACACTGGCATGAGGTGATTTCAACTTAACAATATTTGCCAAATAAATGTTCGATCCAGATCTTGCACATGATGTTCCCAGCATGCATTTGACATAACCCATGAAGACCTGGGCTGGAAACCAGCTCTATCTGTGTACAAAGATCAGCACCAAGTTATTTTTTTAGAAGATATCTCAATCAGCAGGGGACTCTGCTAACTTTTTTTTTTTCTCTTTTTCCACAATGTGCCCTCATTGCTTGTGTGTTTGAATAATCAGACATTTGAGTGATCCTTTCATCTCTTCCAGGGGTTTGCCGAGACCCTCTGAACTAGGATGACAGGATTTGGAACCTGAGAGTTGGTGCTCTTTGTTTGTTGTGGCCTATCATCAGTCAAATCCAGTGTGTAGGTTAATAAGGCTTAAACTTTAAGGGAACGGTGAGCACCTGATTGACAAGGCTGTGAATAAAAGTGCAGTGGGAAGTTTTGTGTTTGTGAAGTTAGTATGCACAGAGACACAACTGGAGTTTAGAATGAATTGCAATCAGTTATATTAATGCAGGCAATCTCATTTGATGATTTAACATTGCTTTCTAGACTTATAAAATTTAAGAGCATTTCATATATTTCAAATAAAATTCTAAAACATTTTTCTTTTGGATGGTGGTTTGTCTTTGCTTAACATTAGAGAAATATGTTTGTTTTTCTTGTAGGTTTTCTTTTTTCTTTTTAAGATACAAGGGTATAACAGAAATCCAAAAGCTACCAAGAACAGAATATGACAGTATTGAAAGTCTTACTATCAGGACAAAAAGAAAAAGAAAAAAAAAAAAAGAATGATTGTCCTACAGCTACTTAGAAGTTAAAGACAGAGTATAGTGTTCCAGGGTTTCCTAAACGTGTGTATCAGACACTTTTTATTTTTAAAAAGTAATAGGCAGTGAGTGCATACTGTGCTTGAGACACTCTTTCAGGATTTTTAAAGGATCCTCTGGGAGCGTGGTACCCAAATCATAGTAACTTTCAATAGAATCCATATGCTTTTCATTTCCACTAGTGCTTTGAAAATCACAACCTCAGTTGCCTTTTTCTTTATGTATAATTCTAAAGTTGGTTGAAAATTTTTGAGCTGAGCTAAGCTGACTTTCACCAGGAAATATAGTTCCAAAACATTTGTCAGGAATCTGGCAATATTGGCACATATGTGGTTGTGGTTTTGTTCGGGGTTTTATTTTGTTTTGGTTTTGTTTTTTAAATAAGAAAGCCCTTTTTTAATTTTTTTTTTTATTTATTTATTTTTCTTTTTTTTTTTTTCATTTGATAATGCTAATAAAGTATCACTGATATAAGCCAAACTGCTTTATATAAAGATGAACATTAAGTGTTCAATGCTCAATAGTTAACATTACAGTAGTTCAGTATCATTGAAGTACTAAGTTTTTGTTGAATTTTTTAAGAACTTCTGCTCTGCAAAAGACTTGATTTTTTTTTTATTTTTTTTTGTTTTGCATCAAAATGATGAAAATAACAAAAAAAAAAAAGATATAGCATCATTCCAGGAGCAATTCATCTTGAAAGGATATTCCTCCTGCAACTCAAAACAATATCTATATCATTTGCACTGAAAAATCCAATGCTCCACATGTTAAAGAATACAAAATTACTTTGTAAGTAAGTAAGTAAGTAAGTAAAGTAAATTTTGGTTGGGAATTTCTTACTAAAGTCATTGTCGGAAAGTGGATTTTTGTAAATGTCATTTTGACAACATTTTCAACTAGGCAAGTTTCTCAGACTTGTAATAGCAGTTATTGTCAAAACTAGAAGGAAAACATCTACTCAGTGCATACGGAATACCAAGATCCAGAGCCAAAAAATAAGAAAAGGGTCTGATTTCAAAGCATTTCCTTGTCTTTACTCATTATATGGTGAGTACATAACTGCAGGACAAATGAGGAGCTACTTCTGAATGTTTAACAAGAATAGTGTTTTCTCTGCTCTTATTGAACACCACTGAGCTCAAGAAAACCAGCAGAAAAAACCGAAATAGAAAACTAGAGCATTGTAGCTGTCATGGATAATACCTTCTTGCATATGTTGTCTTCTGGGAGAGGGAAGCAGGGTGGAGAACAGGATGTTCATTTAACGATGGAGATCGTTAAATTTAGTGTCTCTGTTTGTAAACTCACTGATTTCACCCTGTATTGCAGTGGTGCAATGTGAGCACTGACTTACTGAATTTCAGGTTTCTATAACAGACCATTTTAATGATGATTTGGGTCAGACTCTGTGTTTGTGTTTTAAAATGCATATGCATCATTTTATATTCAGAACAAACTTAACAGAAATAATGAAACATTTATCCTGAATTTAAGACGCCCTCCCTGTGACTTACTCTTAACAGAAGGCATGAAGTCTGACCAACTCAGAATATTACAGAGTTGGATTAAAGCATTTTTCTGTAATGTAGGAGTTATGGATTCAAACTTTGTAAGAGGATGGAGTGAGGCCTTCCGCTTCCTGAACAAGGGATTTAAGCAGTTTGTCATTATGCAAAGGGTTAAGGAAACACTGATTCAATATATGAAGGCATTAGACTCCGTTAACATGAAGTTCTCTGTCCCACTGTTTGGAATCAATCATTGGAACCAGAGATCGGATGTGCTGTGAAGTCAGGCGATCAGTTTTCCCATGGGGACTTCCCCATACAGGGCTTGTTAGAGGTGGAAGCCTGTTGTTTCAGTAAGGTAGACCACTTAACATTTTATATATGAAATGCAAAGTTAATTAAGTTCCTTGTATTTGTCTGGAGCTACAAATCTATATTCACAGTCCTCTTTACAGACACAAAAATGTTATGCAAAACCTGGGCTGTCACCTTCTCTTTTTGCTACCTTTTTAAGAGAATGAGAAATACTTGATTACACACCTCTGAGCAGAAAGGGACTCCACGTTTTCTTTCTGAGTGAACACAGGCACATAATTTTCAGCCTGATTTGGGAACTTCATTGATAGAGAGTGACAGAGGCTCAGATGTGACCCTGCTTCTAGAGTTTAAGACAGTGCTGCCTGCAGGTCAATTCTGCATATAGGATATTCAATGATTTCTCATGTGTGCCACCTTTTCTTCATTGAATAAAATGTTTTGCCTTGCAGAGCCTCATATGAGCCGTCCGAATCTTTTAATTAGCAAATGTTGAGTGTCAGGTGCTTACTACTAAAGATGGCACAGAATTACTTAACAGCCCTCATACTGGCCAAAATCTGCCTCTAGTCACCTGCCACATGAACATTTGAGTTGTACTTCATCCATGTGCAAAGGATGTGATTTGACATTCATGGTTTCTTCTTCCAGTGCTGCTTCCTTCCACCTCACTATGTTTTAGAACTAATCACCCAACGTAACATCAGTTTTCAGTAGAAAATGATGCAAAAAAATGTTCTACTTTTTTTTTTAATTATTTTTATTTGAGAAATGAGGCCACATCATTACCCTCCTTTCTTCCTTTAACGTCTAAAAATGAAAAGAAGACTCTTGGGGCTGTGGGATACTTAAAATTGATTATGTTGCATTTCTTTGAATCCACAGGATTAGTCTGGGGCATTCCTCTCACCCTAAATTGGCACGGGCTAGGTTATCTGCCCGAATGCTGGCACTTGTGCTCGAGAGTCAGCGCCTTTGATTCATGAAGCTTTGGCTTTGATACAAGCATCCCTGTTACCTCTTGCACTGGGGATCTGGCACAACCCTTGTTGGTGCTTCCATGAGGACATACAATGTTCCAAGCCTCCCCCACTGCGTAGACAATTCCTTAGCGGGGCAGGCTTTCCAAACACATTGTTTCAAAGAAATGAATCACTCATTCGTGAAAAATGAAAAAAAAAGAGCACAAATACCATCAAAGCAAATTCAGAGGTTTGCCGCCCACATCACTGACATCATGCTGCCAGCTAGAGAGGACTGAATAGGACTCCATACAGAGTCCGTCAATGCCACTCTTTAAATGGCAATTGCCTGAAGGGGCTGCTGGTTTGTGATATGAGGTACTTCTTCCTTAGCAGGATGAAGGCAGCAGAGGCTGGGATTTCAGAGCAAGTCCCCTCAAATGGCAACAAAACACACAGTCACTTGGTTTGCCAGGATGTCTCTTTTTCAAAGGACTCTCCTCTGGTTTTGGAAGGCAATTAATTTATACTAGGACAAAATTACTTTTTTTTTAAAGGGAAAAGACCTGTCTGATCATCAGAAAGAACTTCCTTTATTAAACTAGAGATTAGTTGGATAAGAGAATGAGGGCTTCTTATCGTTTATGGACCAATTAAAACAGACACAAGCGAGGTCTGTCCAAGCTCATCCCAGAGCTGTTGTACTGGGGCGTGTGATACACGGATGCACGGAGCTGCCTGGACCCCAGCCAGTTCACATCTGAGGCACTGTTCTCACATCAGACAGTGCTGTGCCCAAGCTAATAAACTCTGCCGAGAAAAATGCAGTGGAGGGTTACTGTGGCACGATGCGGTGGTACATACACAGTCTGGACTTAAGGGCATAAGTTTCCACTAGCTGTGGGATTTCTATGACAGGTCCATTTCATGGCATAGGCAACATTTTCAGTAATTTTGTACATTGAGGTCTTTCACATCTTTGCGTATGTTTTTTCATACTCCTCTGTCCCATAACATTGCCTTTCCACTGCTTTTCCTGTGATACTCTGTCTCATTTGCTTCTCAGACAAATGAGTCAGGTTTGCCTGCTATGGTGCTTGTTTCTGGAACATCCCTCCTGCATTTGTTCAGAGGGAGCTGCTTCTCCACACTCCGGATCTGCCATAATGCTTGTGAAACTTCAGCCAGTTAAGGTGATCTGATAAGCAAACCTAGATAGTTTGGTTATAATAAAAGAACAAAGAGTGAAGCAGCAAAGGTTAAGAAATCGTAGCTTTTACATTAAGTATGGTGTCACCTTAACTTCAGTTCTTACTTGCCTCTGACTGTGTCTGCACATTAGCTGCTCTGTGTTTTTGAAGCAAGCAACATTTACCCTAATGTATAATGCACAGGACAAGGGGACACTGACCTGCCTGGGGATTTGGGGCACTACAGCAATGCAAATAAATAAAAAAACAGAAATTGAGACTGTTAGGAAAGATCTTTCGCTGACCCAGGGTGGATGGATAAAATGATCAATGATGTCTTTCCCTTCTGTAATGTCTGCCAGACAGCCCAAATTTATAATCAGCATAGGAAAACGGCTGCATATCATAACCATATGGCACTGAGAATACACATTATTGTACAGTAGCACTGCACTAATTTAAGGTCTGTCACCACTTCCATTATGGGCCTCTGTTTTCAGCAATAAGAAACTCTCACACAAGCACTCATCCCAAGCTAAATATGATTTCTGCCAGTACAGGTCTTAGATCTATAGATGCTTTGAACAATATTTTATTTAAATAGCTTGACTCTTTTGTCATTATGTAAGTTGAAGGTAGGTTTTGGTTTCCCCCCTCAGTGTTCAAAATTCATTTTATTTAAGATGATAAAACTCCATGGTTTTGGAAATAGTTAGGCATATTCCATCTGCTGTGGACCACTTTTCTGACTGAAAGCAGTCACTAAGCATCTGGTGAGTTTAAAAACTACTGCATAACTATGTGTATATATGTATGTTTATAATTATATTGAAAAAAAAAATCACCAAAAATGAAACCATGTTAATTTCTGTGGCAACTCAAAGTTTTTGTGAAGTTATTCCAAAACACTGTTCAGACCACATGATCCTGTCATAGGAAAGAAAATACTATTTATTCTCCACCTGGATCAAAGTCTGTGTATTTTTTTGCATGGCTTAGCCCCCCTAATTAGCAGAATTGGTGTGTTTCCATCAAACTGGAAGCAGCTTTCTGGCATTGCAAATTCAGGAAAAAATCTGCATCAGATCCACAAAAGTCCTACAATCCATTATAGCTATTATGCACAGTGCATAGGTGTTATCTCCTGTGGATAAGGGCTTCTCTGATTTCCATTTTGGAAAATCTCTCCGTGGTTGAGGTAAGCATATCTCACCTGCTGCATACTGACAGGTTCAGTGCTGATGTGAGGGTAGCTGTCCCTCAGAAAGGGATAAATTAAGCCCAATTAATAATGGATCAATGAAAACTTTTCTCCTGAAAGTTCAAGGAGCCAAATCTTCGGTTCCCAGCAGGATAGTGGTACAATTGAACCCGGAAGAGCTGCACAGGCACCTCCCTGGAAAGCATCAGGAGGAGGAAGGTGCTCAGCTCTAAGTCCATCTCACGTAACAGGACTGCTATCCTCTCGTGAAAGAGGACTATCGCTTTATTCCACCCCAGATCAGTCTGAGAAATGGTCAAAGCAGTGTCTAGAAAAGAATAAGAGGGCAGGTCTATCTGACCATCCCCCCCTGCAGTGTTGTCCCAGCCTCCAGCTACTTTCAACCCAGTGGTTTCCTGAACTGGATGTGTTTCTTACGTACTTGTTAATTCTCAGTGGATTTCAGTTCCACGAACTTGCCGTGTCTCCCCTTTAATCCAAGATAGATTTTAGCATCCAGAGTCATCCCCTTGCTGTGGAATACATCATGGTTTTGTTAGTAGTTAGTATAAATGGGTGCTGGCTCATGACTCCAAAGTGCCTCAGCGATGCAAACAACAACAATGATGGCATTACTTGGCAAAAATTTTCCATGTCCCTGAGACGATTTGTTCTGATGGTCAGGGTCATTTTCTTCCCAGTCAAAACTTTATCCCCATGAGGCAGCTGCCTGATTCTCAGTGACCTTTTTTTTTTTCCACACACTCAAAAAAGAAAAATCACATCAAATTGGAGTATCTTTCTCATCAGAGAACACAGGGGAATTGTCCACACGACCCCAAGCCGACACAGAGACACCCATGGGCTATACCCACATGAGGCAGTAAAGCAGATCAATAGGAGTGAATCCGTAGAAGAACTACATTTGGTGCTGAGGCCCTACACCCAGACCCCACAGCACTTGAGAGAGGAAGGGAGGGAAGAAGGGAGAGAGGGATCCCGTGTCCTGTCTGCCCCGTGGAGCTACAGTGAACTGGGTTAACTGCTGGACCGCTTCTGCCCATTCATTGTCATCCAGCACCTGCTCTCAGAGACTAGAGCAAGGCACAGGAAGTGGGGGCAATCCAGATATTTGCTTCCAAAGCTCACTCACAGCCCTAAACAAAATGCTAATGCTGCTTTACCTGAACTAAATCACTGAAATCCAGCCCTCTACCTCCCCACAACACTGCTCTCCACTGCGCAGATGCACAATGTGACAGCAGCTCTGCTCTCTTCCTATTCAGCTCTTAAAGAATGTGATTGCGCCACCTCATCTGGCAAAACATGGCAGAGTTTCATCAAAGTCAACACTGTTCTCCTGGAACTGAGTATCTGGGCCTCTATTCAACACAGGAAAAAGTTGAAAGTTTCTTAGTAAAAATGACGTGAAATGTTAGAAGAAAAATTTCTTCAAGGAAAAACACTGCAGGATGGTTAAAAGGATTTTTCTGTTTTGTGTTGTTGACTATCCTTATGAAACAGAAGAGTTAAGGCAGCAGGAGAGTTTAATATAACCAGCAACGAAGAAACAGAGATAACAAAGTTTTCACCTAAGCCAAGGGATTTCAATATAGCAGGAACTAAATTCTGCACTTCGTTTTACCTCTGCTGAACACCTCCCTGCAGCGCAGTTGTGATGGTTTAATCTCTCCTTCTGTTTCGTTATAAAAAAGTGAATCAAACAGCATAAGTTATCAAAGATGCAAACCTTACCCCCTGCGACTGTATTACAATGTAGCACCACCTTCTGGCTATTGAGGAACTCTTAGTGGCTACTTTACCTTTTACGTTTTTAATGGACATCTGTTTCTTAATTCCTTTGTTGCAATTTCAAACGAAAACATGGTGATTAGTTTTCACGGCTGCAGCTATTATAGCTATAGATGTTTTTAATAGCAGCTGCTATTTTTCAAATAGAAGAGAGATTTCTAACATGGAGCAGTTGGAATTGTGCATCTCAGCCATTATTGAAGGACTGAAGTGTATGTTCATTTTTTATGATCCGTAATCACATGCTGGTCCTGGGAAACATGCCACAAGGGCCCACATATGTAAGTAGTGGCAGCTGAAAGTGCATAATTCATGAGGGAAACATCAGGATCGGAGGAAATGGCATAAATAGCTGATTGACTTGACACATCTTATATTTTTTCCAGGATTTATTTCCTTTTAAAGATGCAAGTTCCTTTTTTAAAAAGAAATGTGTAGACTGCCAAGTCATAAGGTTCTCTAGGTCGCTTACTTGTTCCTCTGAAAGCAAAGGCATTCTTGTGTTTTCATTCTGAGTTAATTAGAATGGCTTTTTTACAGTATGTGGTCTTTGTTATTTCAGGTCTCTACTCCTCCACAGTTTTATTCAATCCTATTGTAGGTCCACTTTGAAACAGAAAGGGCAGTCGAAACAACTTCATCTCAGAAGGAAATCCTATAAATACTGTAATTGCTGTGGAGTTTAATCTGGTTTCTTAACCTTTGATTCAGTTTGGATAGGTCTTAGGGTACAAAAGAAACAAATCGGCTATTTCATCTAAAGGCTTCATTTGGCACAACCCTGGACAAGGCTTAATGATAAAAGAAATGCTTAAAAAGGAGAGACATTAGATGCTGCCCAAATTTCAGGTGAAAAAAAAAAAAAAAAAAAAAGAAAAGAAAGAAAAAAACACCCCACAATTATAAAGGCAAATTTAGTCACATCCAATCTCTAAGTACATTTTGTAGAAATATCACAAACAACAATGTTCTCAGGGTATTTCTACTGGAAATAATGTGAGAAAGAACATTCTCACATTACTTCCAGTCAAAATGCCATAAAAATGCACAGTTGATAGCGAGCATTCTCATAGCATGTTAACAGGAAAGACCTCAAGAAAACATTTTCTCATGACATTTCCTCTGGAAGAGTGTGGAGCTGGAGAGCTCTGCCCTCCTCCACTCCCATCAGCATGGGAATGTCTCAGGGGTGAGCTCTTCAGTGAGAGCTACAGGGGAAGGATCGTGGAGGACATGGAGAGGCAGGAAATCTGATGGGGTTCCCTCCATGATGAGAGCAGTTGCAAAGGAGGAAAGACTCTTCCATCCAAAAGAAAGTACTAGAAGGAAGGTCACAGGTAATTCACAGCTCAGAGTAATTCAAGGCTGAAATTATTCATACATCAGTATTTTCAATATAATACTCCCCATTAAAGTGTGTATATGAGATGGAAAGAAAAAGAAGAAAAGACAGACTTTGATTTGAATTATTTTTAAAAGTCTTTATATGCAGACTCTCTGTGGAGTTTTGCTTTTTCCTGAAAATTCTGAGTGTGGAATCAAGTCCTTTGCACAAAGTCACACTGACAGTCTGAAAAAGTCTCAGCTTTCTCAACCAAGAGAAAGATCCATGATCCCCACTAAGGCAGTGGGATAAAATCAAAGGACACCCAAACTCACTTGCCTGCTCTCATTTGCATGTCTTACATCACCCTGGGAAGAGGATTAAACCCATAGTTCCCTCTTTCAGGAATCCTCTGGTTCTCTGGCATCTTACAAAGTCAGTGATCCCCATTTCCAATGCCTCTGAGAAGTATTTTGGTAAGCAGAAAAGGCAGCAGTAATTCCAGCCTACTGTACTTCAGCTGCCAGACAGAAGCAACAACCCCAAGTAAAGGACAAAGACAGCTTAGTCTTTTTGAACTCTTCAGTCCATCTTCTAAGATTCACTTGTTAGACATACAAGAATAGAAAAGGGTAGTGGATGGAGGAATCGTATATGAAAAAATATGAGAAAAATAACATCATTAACTGAAAATCAGATCCTCTCTTTCTTCACAGCCACAAGCATGTTTCTTTCTTAGGGTGAATTTCTCGCTATTCTATGTCTACCTGTATTAGCAAGAGGATAAGTTTATTGTTTTACCTGGCAGATTGAATAAAATGTCGGATTAATTTAACCCTTTCTGAATAATTTTCACACAGATCACACTTTTTTTCCAAGAATAAGTGCAACTATCGAACAGCTAAAACACTTCCTACATAGTTTCTAATGCCACAAGGTGCTTTCAGCTATCCAAACATCAATCAAACTGTTTTCAATTTATAGCTTCTCTCAGCTTCCAAAATCTGTGATCTGATTAGCTTGGCTATTCCTCCCAGGTTTGGCACTTCATTGTCTCTCCTATAGTAAGATAAATGCTTTTTTTGTTTTGTTTTGTTTCTGCTTTCATTCCTCCTATCCTGCAAATTTTTCCTATGGTTAGTACTAAGCTGACTCTTTTATAGACCACACAAGAGAAAATAAAAATGAGACGCTGTCTTATGAACTTCTCTAGCTATGTCTTACGTCATGTGTCCAGAGTCAGTGCATCAAAGGTTCTTTTTTTAACTCAAGCTTTTCCATAGTTTCCATAGTTTCCCTGAACTGTTTTTCTTCTTTCTCATTTCACTTTTCTTAAACCTCTCTTTGTGCTTGGATGGTGGGTGTGGAGGTGAAAATGCCCTGTCCTTAGCAAGTTCCTGTTACCCTTGAGCAGGAGCAGAACAGGCTGAGCTGGCTGAAGACTCACCCCATGAGTGTCAGACCTCGTCACCGAGGTGGAGTGTGAGCCAGGGGTACACCATAAACTTATTTACTTACTGTATTAGCTAGTTTCTGCATGTTTTAAGTCAGTCGGAAAATACCTTTCTAACTTAAAATTCTCCAAATGTAACAATATGGTAGACAGATCTACTCAAGCATTCTAGCTCTGACATTAGCCACTGATGCATTCTTCAGATTAAAGTAAGAAGCCCCTGTAGCTGGCAGACACAGACGATCTGCTTTGAGTAAAATCTTAACCTGATGCCTAAGATTAGTGATTGGTTGAAATAAAAGCTGGAAGAACAGAAACTCTGTGCAACAGATGGACCACTTTTCTGTATGAAAAGACCTTTGAGATAGAAAATCGAAGTTTTGTCCATGCTATACATATACTGACACATATACATGTATCAACCAATACTTACACTGATACACACTTTTTAATAAGCCGTTAATAACATGATAGTGATCTTAAATGTTGCTATGTGATTGTCATCATTTAAGTTGGAATAGAGTTAGCTTTTTTACTAGCAGCTATGATTTGTAATTGAGATGGGAATGATGTGATAGCAAACTGGTGGTTTTGATTTTTGCTAAGCACTCAAAGACTTTTCTGCTCCTCATACTGCCCCACCCTTGAGCAGACTGGAAGGGTGGTGGGGGACATAAAAAGTTGGGAGGAGATGCAGCCGGGACAGCTGACCCCAACTGACCGAAGGGGTATTCCATACCATGTGACATCATGCTCAGTATATAAAGCTGAGGGAATAAGAAGGAAGCAGGGGGATATTTGGAGTGATGGTGTTTGTCTTCTCAAGTAACCAATAGAAGTTCTGCTTTCCTGGAGATGGCCAAACAACCTGCCTACTGATGGGAAGCAGTGTATGAGTTCCTTGTTTTGCTTTGGTTGTAGTGCATGGCTTTTCCTTTATCTATTAAATGGTCTTTATCTCCACCCACGTGTTTTTCCTCACTCTTACTCTTCTGATTCTTCCCCCATCCCAGCTGGGGGAAGTGAGCGAGCAGCTGCATGTTTGTAGCTGCTGGCTGGGGTTAAACCATGACAATGATGTATATGTATTGTATCGATTTTCAGATTTGCATTGTCTTATAAGTCATTAGTTCAGGTTGCAGAGAAAAGAAAATTCAATGTAAGTACTGGCAGATGTGTTTATCAGACAGCATAGCAACTCTTTAAATCTGAAATATGTGGCATTTAGTGTTATTAACACAGAATTTCTGAATACTGAATGAATTCACCCATAGTCGTGTTACTAGTAATGACAACACTACCAGAAGTTACATTTCTTCATTTTAGTATTCAGATGTTCAGCTGCTAAAAATTATTGGTCAGTTCAGGTTCTTTTAGAAAGAATATCGTTTAACTTATTTGGTGCATAAACAAAATTCGACTGGGAGGAGAAATCCATCATGTTAATACTATGTATAGAATGAGGCAGTCCCTGACCACTCAAATTTACGGTCTAGACTGTAAATAGTAGCTGCCAAATGAAACTCTACTGTCCTAGTTTTACAGCTGGGAAAAAAAAATATTAGATAACACAGAGCTGAGGTGTCTTACTAATCCTAATGAAGATCCAGAGATCTGGAGTTTGTCCTGCAGAACAGTGGGCCGAGTAGTCTTCGTTACCTGTAAGCATTTTCTTTCAATGTCTGTGACTCAATACAAAAATGTGTGTGGGAGTATACATAGTATTCTGACCTTAAGTGTTCTTTATTTGAAAGTATTCGAAACCTCAGCAAAACTGTATAAACAAACAAACAAAAAACCTCATCTGCCTCAGCTGTCTCTCAGATTTAGGTGCTATTTTCACAGTCACATGTTCAGGTGTGAGCAAGCTAATAGGAATTTTCTCTTTGCTGAAAGAGCATAGGAACCAAATCTTTCCTAAGGTTTCCAAGGTGTCTTTTGAAGTCTGGGTTTGTTTATTTATTCCATGCTGTATTTTCCTTCTACATGAAGTGAGTGATAATATTTTATTTTTTTTTTTTAAAGCAGCTGTTTCTGACTGTTTTACACCTTAAGTGCAGTAGCAGCCAGTGTGCCAGTTATACACTGCCTGGGGCACAATCCTTCAATTTATAATTAGAGCTTGTTTTGTGCAGAATGAAGTAGTAGACAATAAAAGTAGATGTGTTTACTGACATGAATATATACCTCCTCTAGAGAATTTCAACAGCAAATTCTCCCTTTTTTAGCAAGGGAATAAACTCTTTGGACTTCCAAGAATCCCAGTTGACTTTAGGGAGGCTTTTGGCACAGTACTATGTGCATGGACTTTTAGGGATGGGGTCCTAAAATTATCTACAAGTTGCCTGAGAAACCCCCACATAATTTTAAAAGGCTAACATCACTCCCATTCAATTCACCCATATATCATTAAAGGAAAAGCACTTCCAGAAATGCCGTTATAAAATATATGAATCCACTAACTCCTGCCCCAAATTGAAAGCCCCAGATGTAGCTTGATAGCATCAATACTAGGTGTCTGGAAGTCTTCAGAAGTTCCTACTTGTCTTGACAGCGTAAATGTAATTCATGGAAGAGTTCAGCCTTGTTCTGTAGTGCTACTTTAGGTGCTGCTCCACTGAATGACTGCTAATTTGAAATAATTAAATGACTGAGACAAAAAAAGAACATTTGTGAGTGCAACATAATCATATTAATAAGAAATAGAAAGATGTGAAGAAGCTGTTTGGAATTTAAACCAAAGTTCTTGAATGCTATTTCTGCAGTATCTGATGAGCTCTGATTAACAGTATAAAATTATCAAATGGAAGAAATCCGGCTGGAAATGATGACTGCGGACTTCGTGATGAATCTTTCAAAAATATGTTGGCTCTATCTTTCCAGGCATAGAAATGCTGTGAACTGTGCAGCCAGCAATCTATCCTATTGAGGAATACTTTACCCCTTGTTTAATTACCTAGCTCACCTAGCCACACTATTTAATATTTCAATTGCTGCTCTTCACAGCCTTCTTTTGCAGTCACTGAAAAATTATTTTGTTCAACATCCTATGTTCCTTTTCTGTTGAACTCATTACTGTAGTGAGGATAATTCTTCATGAGATTTTTGACAAGTCTTAATTTTTATTCACCCATTACCTTGATGACAGCAGAGGGACAGTTCATGGGAACGTTTTAGCAGCAGTGCACGGGAAGGTCCTGTATCCTGGCAGTGCAGATAGCTTGTCAGGATGCCGCAGCTCTGACATGATTAATACAAGCTCATGTTGCTCAGCAACCTTAATGAAGCTGAGGATAATCAACACACCACTTGCACAGATCTCTGGACTTGTACTTCCCCATGTGTTTTCTGTCACCCAAATCCTAGGCTGTGTGAAGGCACCTGAATTAGCCCAGGAATGTGACATAAAGGAGCCAACAGAGAAAGTTGGAGAAACTGATTAAAGGATTTAAGATTTCAAAGGCCATGATCCATCTGGATTTGGTGTTGAAGAGAGTGAGGGTGTCCAGAGATGGCAAAAGAAGGATCCCCGACCCTCCTGACCCTTTAGTGAAAAGAAGGGATGAGAAGGCAAATGTTGTGTTCATTTGTTTATTTTTCTTTGTGTGATTTAGACAAGGGGAAGGGAATAGAGCTCTCTGGGTGGTCCTGAAGCTAGTTTCCTCATGAAATTGGGAGAAGGTTCCCCTTTTAAGCAGAGTTGTGAAGAGGGGGGGCAAAGGGGAAGGATTAGTGAATAAAGTTTTTCTGCCTTTGCAAAATAAACATTTCCCCCTAACTTTCTTCCTGGATGCTCCATGGTTCTGCTAAAACATCTTCAGATAATTCAGGAATGAGCTTGCTGGAAAAAGTTCCCCCTTCCAGGGGGGACTCCCTTCCTCCTTGTCTGGGATCAGAGACCTATCACTAAAAGACAAGGAAGAGCTGTAATTGTTGGTCTGTCTTCATTTTGCCAAGGTATGCTTGTGGTGCAGTGACCCAATGTAATATCAGTCCTGGTAAAAAAAAAAAAAAAANAAAAGGATGTGAAGGATTAATTTTCCCTTCATGAGAATTTTTTTTACATTCACGAAATGACTGCAACACGCCTGTGCCTCACTCACCAGAGAGGCGGTAGTGCCCCGCTGCTCTCCAATATCCTTTCCAGACTCACCTGGGCTGTCTTTTTTCAATGCTTCCCCCATTCCAAGGTTCTGAGGGAAATCAGGATCTTCTTGCAATGGAAGTGGGTCAGCATCTTCCTCCGGAAAGAGCCCTGCTGGGAGTGTGGCAGCCAGGGGGACAAATGCAACCTGATGGACATGTTATGCACTGTTGTATGTAGAAGGGCTAGGATGAATGCCTGTCTCTCACAGGTGAAGCCAATAACTACATATGTTGGTGGGATGGCAAGGATCAAATGAGGCATATTCATCCCTGTGATTACTCAGTGAGTGCCCTGTAGTATATAAATGCTGCAGAGCCTGGCTCAGACCTGGCAGATTTTCAAGGGCAAAGATATTCCCCGTTAAACCTGTGGGAAAATAGCCATGTGAATTAATGCTTTGGTTCCCAGGGGTTCTCACTGTAAATATTCAAGCTCTTTGAGGAGATTTTGGTCCAAATGTGGATGTGTGATAGATATAGCGGCATGTTTCCTTAGGAAACTGAATGCTGTTGTCCCAAGAAGACAGCCAATTGGCCCCATGTATTCCACTTCTTCTTAGGCTTGGGCTTCTTGTACTAAACACTGGGAAAACAAAACATTCTGCATAACTTCAGCTCTCAAAGATTTTTGGTGTGGGAAACCACGATATGCTGTGAATTCTCTTGTATATGTGCATATTACGTATCCTGGTATTCAGTGTTCATATTTCGACACAGGACTTCTTGTAGTGAAATCTCAATGTTTGTTGAGATTTGAACCTTGAAATTCAATGTTTCAGATCTTTTTTGGGGGTGTCCTTCAAAACAATTTGGGATTACACAGGCTTCAGAACACTCATCATGTACTATTGTGGCAGTAGTCTGCGACACCTTAGGATACATTTACCATTTATTTAATCCCGTGTAAATCCACAGACTTTAGTAAAATATCCCCAATTTACAGGAGGAACAATTTTGGCCAGCTGTGTTAAATGGATTGCAAAATGGCAAATAAATAATTTAATGAAAAGCCATTGTGCTTACAGTTGTATAAACATGTGATATCTATAAATCACTGTATACTATACAGTAAGAATCTTGAGCATATAGATCATTATGACACTTTGTGAAACAGCATAACCACTCTTGTTGTCTTGGTAGATGGGTCAATGTTGGATTGTTCATTCCCTCCTGCTGCTTGGTAAAATCTTTTCCCAGGAATATAAATATTACATGGCTACATGTGAAGATTATGAAATGCAAAAATTTGTGAGTGACTCTATCATGAAAGAAAGATTTTGAAATGCATCTGTAGAACAGAAAGGATTTTATCACTGGTTTTTAATGTAATCTAGTGAGTTATTTCATGGGGGGGGGAGGTAAATATTTCATATTTCCTCCTCTCTGGGTTACAGAAACCAAACATCTTGTTTAAGGTTAGGGAGTATGTCAACAGCAGATGTGAGATGGGAGTGCAGGTATCACAGTTCCAGTCACCTCGGTAGTCAGTGGGAAGGGCAGCCTGCAGTGCTGCATACAAACTGAGAACATATTTGTGAGTTCTGTTTAATTGCTCAGATGAGTCATGAACACTTGGACCTCACTTCCTAATTCTTGAAGTAAAAATAAATGCTTATGTGAGGCCACTCGTTAAAAGTAGTTTCAAACATAGTAACCATAGCTAATTGTAAAATGACTCTTATTTACTGACAGTTTGCATAGTTCAGAGAAGAATTAATAATATCACAGACCTTTTTATCAGAAACAAGCGTGCTCAAGGAAGACAGCTGTTTTCAGAATGTCAGCTGGGAAAAATGCCCCAACCACTCTTATTTGATGAACAAACATACTTTCTTGATTGTCTACACTCATACCCATCTGTCAGGATGGCATGATGCCCAGGCAGAAGCTGGCCAAAACTTTTGCCTTGGGCATTGACAGTGAGCAACAATAGATTTAGATGGGCAGTATGCGTAACACTGCATATAAAATGTCCTAAGCCTCTTTTTTTTTTGTGCCAAGCATGACACAAAAGCTTGAAAACAAATGTTTCCTCGTATATCATTTGGCATTACTGAGTCCCCAAAAGCAAGTATTACCTAAAAAATCCATGTTCTAGGGTCACCACTACATCACATACAAGTTAGTGTTGGGCTCAAAGTGATTATCTCGTTGCAAAAGAATATTTTGACTGATACATATTGTGTGACAAGATGGTCATAGCCACTACTTGCAAAGACAAATGTTAACTACACAACAGGGAAATCTACTTTAGAAGCACTGTGCCAGCTGGTTTCTCAGGCAAATGGTCTTCATTTCCTGGAAAATGTACAGCCTACCGAAGGATCAGAACCTGGTTAGTCAGCAGCTGAAGGGATGTGAAAATACCGAGAGAAAGTAACATGAAATTTATAAAAATGCTACATTTACATGAGAAAAAGCTAGAAGGCAAAAGAAGAAAACTTGTCCCACTGCATAGATTATCTCCATAGATAGCCTTGATAGGTATGAGATAAAAGTTATAATACAGTAAGAAGAACATACGTAGATGTGATGCCAGTATTTTTGAGATGGAACTACAAAGCCTTTTTCTCTTTCAACAAACCCAGGGAATTAGGTTATTAAATTTTAAAGCTACTTTTATTTTAACAAAATCTAGAAGCAGGTACTTTCAAAACAGAGAACTGGGTTCACATGGAGTAAGGCAGAGTGCGTCCTCTTCTGCAATCTTGCTCTCAGGCTACGGACGTTTAGCATTTCTCTGAGACACAGCAAACTCCACAGAGAGGAGCTTTAGCAGTCTCCTCCATGCCTGCCTATCTGTCCTTTGTTCTTCTCAGCAGTGTCTTAATCTCCTCTCAAACATCAGAGTCTTTGCAGGCTGTCACTGGCTTTATTCCTACCACCTCTTACTCTCTAGAAGTTAGTTCTAGATTGTGCTCCAGAGCTGGCAATAGTAGTCTACGCATCCCTTATCACTCCCTTACACTCCTTTAGCTGTAAGGTTTTCGTTCCTCCACCAAACCAGAAAAGACCTTCTACAGCAGCCATAAAGAAAGTAATGGTTTAGAACAAACCATAACACATTATAAGTAGCAAGCAAACAGCGGGAAGAGATTGAACTCTAACATACTTGAGGAGCTCTAAATAATTTAATTAAGTTAGAAAGATATCTTTCTTTATTCTTGAAGTTCTTACATCTGTTCAATACATGTGAAGGAAAAGTAAATCGGTACCTTATTTCCAGGAAAGACAGAAGAAAAAATTCTGGAAAATTTCTAGAAATGAGTCCTGTGATTCTAAGTCCAAACTTGTTGGCTATATTTTTATTTAACTTATTTCTCAAAAGTGTATACATACTTTTTCACAGCATACATATGGAAATATTACCCTATATCTGAACTTCTAAAAGTCTCCAGATTTTTGGATGCTTGAGAAATTGATATGGCAAACTTCTGTGAGAAAAAGCAAAATCTTGAATGTCAGCAGTCATACAGATAAATACAATTCTTTTTACTGGAACTTTAGGTTTTAATATTTGATCCAAAGTTTAGAAGTTTGAAGCCTCTTATCTAACTATGAGCGTGTTCTTACACTTGTGTTTCTTCTCGGCAAAACTGATCAATAACACCAATGTTTCTTGAAGAAAAAAAATGGTGTAACTACACAGTCACTATGTTGAAGTGGTTTTTGGATAATTATACCTTTTAAATTATTAGAGGATTAGTTTTAGCTTGTACTGTGCTTCCATGATTTTTATGTTCTGTGAATATCAGAAAACTCTGCTAACCTATTGCTATACATAAGCGTACTGTTCATCTTTCAGACCAAGTAATGGTAACAGAATCCAGGAAACTAGATTTAGTTTTGATGTTAAGTTTTCCTGAAAACAGTGAGGACTGGTTATATGAAGTACATTTGGTTGCTAGGTTGGACATCAACCTGTAAAGAAACGAATTGGAAAGAACTGTAAATAAAAAATCCAGAGGAACATGTTTTGCAGACAATTGTTTCAACTCCGCTACATTTCTTCTGGGAACCTGGTCTTATATGGTGACAGGAACAGCATAAAGTTTTGAATACTATTTTAAGAAGTTAATTAAGTGTTCTACTTCATTGTGTACACATTCTCATATCGCAATTCAGTTTCTGTTGGGTCTGAGTGCCTCCCATATGTACTGCATCACACAATGTAATAGTATTGGCCACATGCAATTCTTTCATCATGTCCCAAGGAGTATCACACACATCATCACTAATTTACTCTGAGAGATAATGTTCTTTTCTTAGTTTTATAGATAAATGTCTGTATATGTCTGTGTAGGTAGGTATATGTAAATATTGTTCTCTGGACTGCACAGAGAAGACTAGTTCAAATAAGTGAGCTTCGCATTTGAAGACAGCTGTGAAATTATCACTGAGCTATAGTTCTGCGAGTTGTAGTAATTTTCTTTGTTTCTCAGATTTGATTGCCTAAAATTTTATTTCTATGGTTTCCATGGCAAAATGTTCTATTAAAAAAAAAAAACAAACAAACAAACAAACCAAAAAAACCCCCAAAACAAAAAACCAAATAAATAAACCTGAGCAGCCTTGTAACAAAAATCACAGAACAGTAATTTGGCTGCTCTGCTGAGTCCAGTTAGACAGAAGCAGAACTGCTCTTGCAGAGTGGTAGGTGATGAATCATGCCCAGAACCTCTTGAACGGTTTGGTCTTCAACTTCAGCTGATACAAACCGGGAGACAATTATGTAGTGCAGTGTCTTCTGCAATGTGGGCTCTTCTGAGCCTGCAGAAAAACTCTGAATCTTTTGGAGGAGGCTTCTTTTGAACAGACTCTTTGGGAGCAATTTGTGCACAGGCAGAGCGCTTGACTTGGGGATATTGGATGCTGAGAGAAACAATTTCATCTTTCTTTGGTGAAGATCTAATTTACAACAACTTGCTTGTGCTAAGAAGTTCTTGCTGAATTTTTGCATAGTGCAAATTTGAATAGTGAAGCCAAGTTCACCGTGATTCCAAGAAGCTGCAGTTTCTTGGAAATTTAGGCTTCTTCTACCAAAGTTCTAATATGCATTTCTGCACACATTCCTTATACATTTTCTGTCATTTCCAACTTCTACAATCAGTTAACTCATCTTTCACCATTCTGTAATGCAGATATATATAGAAAAGAGATAATTTATTTCAGTGTAAAGCCCATAATGGTTCTCATGAACTTCTTTTAGGGTCAGGTGTCATTTAACTTGCTTCAGTCTCAGCTCTTATGTATGATAATCCAATAGGTTGTTGCAGAGCCAAATAGCACTCTTTAACTTTTCCTTTTTCTTTAGTGTTTTTCCTCACTTTTAGTTTCTTTTTGGGTTGTTTGGTGGTTATTTTTGGTCCACTTTACTAGCTTTCTGGTATCCTGACACTTCCTGCTTATTATTCTTTTCCCTCTTGAACTCTGCATTGAGATTTGCACATATGAACAATGAGTGCAAACAAACAGCAGCATTTTGTACCCTCCATGCAGTAACCTCCTACCTAACTGATTAAGTCCAGCATAACACAAGGGGAAAGCAGACCCAGGGAATACCCTTAAGACATCATAAGTAAAGTCTTCTTAAGCACTTCTTATTGGTCTCCTTTACAGCTAAATTAATTGCATGTGCACTCAGATTTGTTTATACAGAGATGTAGAAAGAGGATACTTCCAGCAGACAGTGGTTAAACTGGAATATATCTTCAGAGCACATTCAGTTCCAGAACAGTTGGACAAAGTGATGAGTTAGTAATGGCTCCTCAGGACAGAAGACAATAAAATAATTTTGGTTGGATAAAGTGTTTATTAATATAGAAATAAATCTTTTCCCATAGCTGTAGGAAAACAAACAAAAAAACCCCAAACAAACAAACAAACAAAAAAAAAAAAACAAACAAACAAAAAAAAAAAAAAAACCAAAAAAACCAAAAAAACCCCCAAACAACCAGATGACAAACAAAAAAGTGTAATCACTTGAAATTTGACTACTGACTAATCTCTCTGTAGCAAGAACAGTTCCATTTCAGGGGCTACTAAGAAAAGACACTCATAAATCTCAGTGATTTACTGTTATTTTTCATCACATACAATCCTTTCTTTTTCTTAAAAAACAAATATGGGACACACAGATGCCAGCTGCAGCTCTTAACGGTGGCTTTGGATCTGTGGACTGGAAAGCTAGACTCTACAGGCCCAAGCAGCTCTACACTCCATTCCAGGACCTTTCCTTTTCCCCCCTTTATGCAACTCCAGCTACAGTCACCAGACTCATATTAGCTCTCTCAAGGCTCCTAGTTCTACACATGGTTTGTACCTGAAAGTAGATAGTCCAAATTGGTTTTTGCAGATTTTGAGTATAGAATACTACTTATTGAGACTTAGTTAGATTTTATGGGTAAGAAGTTAACTTTTGAGTCTTCACTGGAAATGATCAAGGTGTTAATTATTATCATCATCATCATCATCATTAACACAATTTAATTGCAGGAAAACCAGCCATGAATTTTAAAACTACAAAAATAAAGCCAGAGGGTGAGAAAATGAAAGTAAACCATAAATACAAACTGTAGCTGACAGCATTCTAAAATTAATAACCCAACAACTCTTCACCAATATGTGTGCGCATATGTGTGTGTGTGTGTATGTGTCTGCATGCACAGAGATGATACCATACCTCACACAGGACTGTCATTGTCTATTCATTCATTAGAGGTAATTATTTTTAATTTTTGTCCCTATTGACCTGTAGGCAGATGGTTAGCATGAATACCATTTTTATCTGGACACGAGATCTGGCCAGACCGCAATCTGTTGGGTTTGATCACTAAACTGGCAGCTGCATTACAGACCTGCTCTTTTCTCTTTTTGTCTCTGGGGATTGCAGATTGGATGCACTGAATGTGAACTTCTGCAAAACATGGGGCTTTTTGTCATTTTCACTTTGCTTTCTTTTTATGACCATCCGGTAAATGTCAGTACAGTTAAGATCTGATTGAATCAAACCATACACAAAAAGCAATTGTAGCTACAAAATTATTTTTCCCTTATAAAAAAAGCAAGAAAGTAAATGAGGCTTCAAAGAGCAAATATACATACAGACGCCAATATGCAAAGGTAATTTAATGAATTCTAAGTTGGAGTAAAAAAATCTATATACACATGCTATTCTTATTATCTAAAAAACCAGGACTATGTTGTGGGACATTTCTGAAAAGGACCAAAGGACACAGACATTTTTTTAATTTTATGGTTTGCATATGGAAAATTTGTATAATCAGTAATACCAAATATTTCTATATGACATAATTGCATGATATACAAAAGTAGACAGAGATTTTTGTCTAAACCTTACGTTCTCTCTCTCACAAATCTCACAAAGACTTGAATTTCCTCATAACTTTAAACATGTGAGCAATATCCTTATGTTAAACACATTGAATACACTACTTTTATTACATTTTTTTCTAAGCATGTGTGCAAATCTCAGCTGCATCAGAGTTATTTTTACTTTCTTTTGCTAGTCCTTATTTTGGCAAAATTATCTAAAACATAATACAAGCTCTGCCTGAGTAAAGGCTGAAATATCCTCTTTATCTGCTCTCTGCTCAGATGAGATAAACCAAAAAATCTGTTTTAAGTATACTAGTTACTATGTTCTGTTTAAATTTGTCAGAATAACTTAAATAATTTGTAACTTAATGTAAAAGTCATCTCTTGATCACAGAGAGCAGTTGTCCTCCCTTTATAAAATGCCAGTGATGTCAAATCCAGATTTGCTCTACTGCGGCTGTCTGATGCTTACCACAGATCAGAGATGCATCTCATAATACAACAAATTTCACTTGTTAGCAGTGGGCTGTGCCACAACTAGAGTTCAGAGACAAGGTCTATAATCTTATAGTACAGTTTCCCATTTTATTTATACAGAGGCAACATCAAACCACCATTTACCTTATCTACTTTTAAAACTTGTCCTGGGTTCCAGTGTTGCATATGTACATAGGGAAACATGAATTAAATAGTTACATGTAGTTAGTTAAATGCCATCAGGCAGGGTAACTTCCCACTTGTTGTTATTTCCAGAATGGTGAATATTTAACTGTGAGCCCAACATATTATTACAGTTCCTTTAGTCTGACCTAGGAGACGAAGCTGGAATTTTGCCTTGCTTAAGAGACTCCTTGTGCATTTTTTCATTAGAATACCATAGATTCAAATGTACAAGCAGCATAAGGAACAGCACCTTACAAAGTCTTTTCTGTTTATTACAGTCAGATGTGCTTTCACTTGGTGCTCCCCCCTGACGCTTTTTTGGCCAGTTGTACAGCTTCAGTAGGAGGTGCAGAGGAGATGCCAAATCCAGGTCTTGTACTTCCCAGGCAATCACTGTACTTCCTAGAGAAAAGATTATTTTTTCTTCTGTTAGACATCTGCCTTAGATGGGGAATCAGTTTGACACAGGCTGGGGAGTAAAGAGCTAACAAGAAAATGGTGAGTTCAGGTACCCAGCTAATGAATTTACCTACCTAATTTTCCTCTTCTAGTTCTCTCTCAGTTTGTTGTTTGTGCCATTTTCAGCAAAGTTAGGTGCCAGAATGACTTCCTTTATTATAAATGGAAAGAAAGAGGTAATTTCTAGAAGGTGGTTTATACCCCTTAAGTCTCCACTCTGCAAATCCAGTTCTCTCTGACCCTATACCATTTGAGACAACTAAAAGTTCAGCAGTGAGGTTTCCCCATCCTCACTGACAATCCAGCACAGAATGCTGAGTTGCACTGCAAAAGTGTGCATGAAATAAGATGAGCAAAAATAGATGGCACAAAGGAATTTAAGGCTTCACTAAGTGTCATTGTGGTGATTACACAAGGGAACATGCGAGACAATGATTAATCTTCATGAAAATATTCTCTCCATGATGGTAGAAATAGATCCATATGAAAGGCTATTCACAGACCAGTTAAAACAGCACGAGCTCGTTATGCCTTGAACGATTTAACTAGTCCCATGCTTTCGAAGCTGTTTTCAAGGTAAGCAGTTAGCTTTAACAATGTATTTCAAGTGCTAGGAACATCTAAGATAGACCTGTTATGAGAGCAGTATATTTTATGTTTCTGAGGATGGGCTTGAATGCCAAGAGCTTGTGCAGGCAATGTTGGAGCAGTGTGGCCATACCCTCCCAAGCAGGTGAAGCAGTGTACCCAGACTTTGCAGAAAATACAAAGATACATACTGCCAAACACATTACAGTCATCCATATTCTGCTTACGTGATTTGGCATCGAGAGCATGCAATCTTTTCCAGTGCTTCAGCAAATCTATCGTACCTGCCAACCTTTAAAATTCAGAAGTGGACCCTGTCTCTTCAGCTGCCATTACTTAGGCAAAAAGAAACAGCTACCAACTCTGACACACATCTGAATTTTGTTGGAATTGCTGGGCAAGCACAGATAAACATGCTGGTGTTCAGACTGCATATTCAAATGCACCCTGGTGTATAACAGTCACTGCACATGTCAGACAGGACTGCTCTTTGCTTGCACACCAGTCACATGCCCAGGATTCAGAGATGTTTGGTAGGTAGGGAGAAAACATGCAAATTGTGTTGGCAGGAGTGCAATCATGGAGCAGATCACACATCAGAAGCTTTGTGAATATTTCTGGAAACAGGAATTTTTATTTTCTTCTCCTTTTTCATGAGAAGAAATGGCACTTTTTCAAAATAGAAAGTTTAATTGTGATATAAGATTATAAATTCTTCAACTGTTTTTGACTCCCAGTATATCTAACAAAATTAAATTCACCTAAGAGACAGCCCTTGTTTCAAGGTTTCCAATCTGAGAAGTAATATTTTCACAAAGTTTGAAGTCGTTTCAGTCAAGAGGAGAGAAGAAGATAGAAGTGTATTCACCCTTAGGTGCAGCAGCAATGATTGCTGCTTTTGTACTAATAAGCTTTCAGAAAAAGACTATGACATCGCGTGTCACCCCTTGTGTGCTCTTTTGCTGTTTGCGACCAAATGCCCTGAAGTCACACATTCAAACACCAGAGCTTGAACTATAGTCTGATATTATTGTTTTTTTAGTAGCTCTCTAACTTCTCTGGCACACATTACTCTTGCACTATGCTGATTATTGATCACTCACCAAGTGCCCTGCATTTGCTTGCCTTGCCCTCTGCAAGGCATCCTAAGGCCCCCAACTCTCTGACCCTTTCTTGTTATGTGTCCTGGGAAATCTCCTGAGATACAAAAATATTGGTGGGACCTTTCCTCTAAGCCAAATCCCTGCCGGTGTTGGAGGGGGACGACTCATACCATTTGTACCAAGCACCACCTAGAGGGTCACAGGCAGAGACTTCCAGGTGGAGATGCACACAAGGCACCCCACCTCTAGATCCGCTCCCTGGGACCCCACGTGCCAGGAGAACCTCTCATCACCCCTCCTGGCCTGACAATCTTTTGCACAGCTCCTGTTTTGCAACAGCTGGGAAAGTTCGACTTGCTGTCACATGAAAGGGAGCCAGTGGACCAGAGCAAGGGCAGCAAAGCAAAATGTGGGGTGTTCAGGAAAAAGGGGGGGGGGAAAGAAAGAGGAAATTCATTAAATGAAAATCTGGCTGCTGCAAAATCTTTTAGTACGCTAACCCAGCATGGGGTCTGAATCTGTGGTGTAAGAGCCCGACTGTGTCCTCTGTTGCTTCATTACTATTTTATTGATTTCAGAGGAGAATATAAATCCAGGGCAGCCTGCCTGCCTTAGCAAAACACAGGGCTGCCAAAGTTAATGTGCTAAAAGGAGGGAAATTTTGGAATCAAAACTGAGAGAAAATGAGTCTATAATGCACTGCAGTTTGTCTAAAAGGCAAAAAAGGCTCATCTCCATTTCAATTTTTGCTATGCTATCATTTTCGCCTTTTCCAACAAACCTAAAGTGAGGAAGGCACAATATAAAACTCCCTTCACACAGAGAAAGCAGCAGCTTGAAAACACAATGATTGCATAGTTTCCCTAAGAACCACAGTCTGTTACTTCTAAAATCACTTAGCACAAGGGGAGTTTATTCTCACTATTGAAATCAAATACCATAGAGGTTCAGCACGGAAGTCCCCCAGATAAGAAGGACTATAAATTCGTATTATATTATAATTTAATATAATATTATGAATTAGTATTATAAGCTGGAAGATTTCAGAAGGCTCCTTGCCCATTTTGGGACTGCAATTAAAGAGAAAGTTTCTGCACAGTTTATCATTCTTGCACTTCTGGGGCTGCTGAGCTCCCACACTGAACTGAGAACCAAATTCCTCTGCCACTCACTAAGCAGTGCATCACCCTTGTAGCCACTTAGCTTATTCCTAGATACCCAAAAAATCTTAATATCCAGGTTGCTACAAGAAATTGGAGATCTGGCATTTCAACACTAAACACTGATAGTTTTGTGGACATGTGTGTGAGTTTTTCTGTGGAAAGGAATGCAGAATTAGAGGAGTTCTTGTGGCTACTGAACTGGAGGTAAGTACAGTATTTTCCATCAGTCATTAACCTCTTTACCCTCTGCCTTTGCTCCAGATGTTTCCTTTCCTTCCTCAAACGTCTAAATGAAGTAGCAGCATGTGAGAAATCCTGCAACAGGAGAAACTGGAGGAATCTAGTGTACAAACAGTATTATGTGATGTCGGGGCCAATGCTCACATCTCAGCAAACACAAGTACATGAAATTTTATGTATTTATTTAGAAATGGAGCACAGGCACAGTGCCAGCCCCAGCTGGTCATGGCAGTGCACCTTTTTCCATCAGGACTAAAATTTTTGCTTATAAGACCTAGCAAATCCCTGTAGCAAGCACATATGGAATAAAACAGCTCCAGCAACATCTTGTTTTGTCTTCTAACAGGTTTAAGACCCGAACATTTAAAAACCCTTCAGAAGTATTTATTTTTCTTAATTGAGCTCCTGGCAGTCTTATAAAAGCACATCCATTTTTTAACCTGGCCAAGAGCTTTCTCTCATTTACTTCCTAAATTCCACTGTTTAATCACAAAACTGCATGGGACAAAAAAATTGCTGTTTCTGTTCTGAATTTCCCATCTCTTGTATCTCCTTATTCTTATTCTAGGAAATAGAAAAGAAGATCTTATTCATCTTTTCCTTGTACTTTTCTTTCTTTTAAGATCCTTTTATCAGATCCCATTGTTTCATCACATTGCCCTCTGACTTTTGTGTCTATTTAAAATACTTACACTTTCTATTACTTTTTGTAATAACTATCTTTTTTCCAGGTTCTTGACCATTACTATTGATTTTGCAGTAACATTTTGGAGANTCAAATATATAGGAAAACATACTGACATCTTACAAGATTTCTTCCCTATGGCTGTATGTGAGCAGAAGTTTATATCGATCTATGTAAAATGATGCCCCAACTTAACTGCAGAAAATAAAAAACAGAAAAGGCTTCCCAAAATGTGAGGTTGAATTAATCAGGTCCTGCCAAGAGCTATGTATCAATAAACTAATATAAAATTAATGAAAAATACGTATATAAATTCCTTATTACACAATTTAACATGTCTTTTTTAAGAGCATTTAAAAGAAACTTATGCATACTACATGCACTAATGAGAGACAATTTGATTTTTAAAGTCTGTAAAAATGAAACAAGCCTAAGTAGACTGTATTAAAATCAATGAAAATTACATAACAAATAGTAAAATAATTTAGCAAGTAGTTTTGTTTCCACAGAAATCCCACATGAAAATGAAAATAGAAATGAATATAGCTCTGTAATTATTGTTCTGGTCCTCATTAATACATTGCGTGATATGACAAAAGATAGAAAAAATCCATTGATTTTATCCACAAAACGTACCTAGTAGTTAATTTAACTCAATTACTTCCTCCATATTCAGAGTATACAAAAATACAGCTAGTCATGGCTGTAAAAAATGTAAAAAATATGTAAACTTTTTAAAAGCTTAGAAGCTAAAAAAGTCTGCAGAAGGATGTCCTCTGAATATGTCTTCCTATTCTTTATTTAAATCTTACTTACTTTCTTATCCATATCTATTTTTCTTACTCCTAAATTTTGGGCACACGAACTGTCTAGCTTGAGATTTCATTAGTTTCAGTAAGTTTGTATAATTTGGCTCTTTCAAAGATGTTCACTGAAGAGCCCAACTCTGCTGTTAATGAAATAACTGTTTTTCAAAATGCCAGTCTAAAAAGCAGGTTGCAAATTGGATTCATTAATACTTACACACATCTGAGTAAAGAAAAAGTCACTGGAAGCACAAAATAATTTGGACATTGAATTTTATTCATGAGAACCCAAATTGCCAGTTTAGCTGAAGGGGGAAGTGGAAGCATGTTTGCAATTTATTTTTTTTTTATTTCCTAAATATGTATTTTACTTGTTTAAAGCATATGGATTTGTGCTCATTAAGTTCTGATCTTTTTTGTGTGTGTAAGCATTTATTATTGCTGTTGATAATGAAGCTTTGATGAGACCTCTGGAAAGGGTCAGCTGCGAGTGTAAAAAAATCTGTTTTCAAAGGCTGTATGTGCCCAACAAGGTCTATTTCCTGGCTAATTACATGAAAAACTGAACACAATGGCGCTCTCCTGTGTAACTCCCACAACATTGCAATTCATCATAGTGGACACTGGCCGTGCATTTGACACTTTCCAGTATGAACTGTGATACCTGAGACCTAAATGAGGCAGAGAATGAATGTGGAATTAAAACAAACAAAACTGAGCCCTCCACAAATTTGCACCAAACTGTGAAGGCAGAGTAGGCTGCAATCAAATACTAAAAGCCAGTGCGATGAAATACATGCAATCCCAATAAGGAGGAGGGCATTCCTTATTTTTTCATTAAGTTTCCTCTTTCTTTTCCACCGGGAATCGTCTCAGCAACTCAAGCCCTAGAGTGAAGCCTATAAACCACTGGTGTTTAGTGACCATCTGCACCAATAGTTCCATTATCTGAGACTGGGGATTGATTTTCCTTTTTCTTGCATGTTCACTTACCCTAATGCCCCAGAGCCTGCAATGGAGCCAGCAGCATATAATGCGAAGACTGCTTTTAAGACATCAAATGTGAAAGCATCAGGAGTATCATTATATTCTGAATCTTTCGTCTAATCCTATTGTAACAGGAATCCACCGGTGGTGGCTATGCCCCTCCTCTACAAAGCTTAAGCGCAGAGCTCAGAGGAGCTTTGCTTTCCTCAGAGGAAGGTGTGTAGGTCAACCTTCTATAAGCAATGACTTCATTACAAACAGGGACCAGTGTTACGTACATTGGTTTCACACAGGACCAGTAACTCAGCAGGTGACAGGGGACTCTCATTCAGATTTGGAGGCTGGAAACCAGCAGAAGGTTATCTGACAGAGTACCAGACCTCAACAAATATTTTTAGTGGCATGAATAGCAACGTTCAAAGTTGGGTCAAGTAGTATTGCTGTTCCTAAGCCTTTGCGAGTGATTACTGTAATTCCTCTTAGGAAATGTTTCTTTTCTCCCTCATTGACGTGTCAAAGGCTCACACAAATACCAGGGGGAATGAACTCATTAATTGACCATATAGGAGGAGAACTGAAACTGGTTGAGCACAAAGGCCAGGTTCTGAAAAGGGCTCTGCGTGCAGCAGTTGCCATTGTTCCCAGCAAACTGGTCTTAGCGGGACCCGCCGGATGCCAAGATATTTAAGAATCTGGCCACTTATTTAGGTGCCTAAATGGAATCTGAATCCTCAAATCTGTCTCTTTGTATCTAGTCAGTTTAACTATTTAGGCATTTCCTTTTTTTCTCCAGCAAGAAAACCTCACAAAATAAACCCATGTGAATAGAGAAGTGCTTGGCCTTTCAAAACCTTAGACAATGCTCCCCTTAAGAGCCTAGCAAGAAAGTAAATATCCAATGCCAGAACAGAACTAGAGATTACCTTTTACAAACCTGAAACTCTTAAATTGTTTTTGTTCACACCCCTTCCGAGACTATAGAGACAACTGTGTGCCTATAAAGACTATACATATAAAAATACACAAGAAAAGAGATACCATTGCTATGCCATTCGCCATATTTTGTCTTCAAAATGCACTTTTCATCCATGGTCTACTGTTCTTTAAGAGATTAATCCATTGGAAATATACATTACAGTACCTCCATACTCTCCCTATGAGGCAGTTGTGTGATAATATTTCCATTTAATGATGGAAACCATAAGCACTACGGGATAAACAACAACAAATTTAGCTTTACCCTTGTTCAATATTTAAAATCTAAATAAGAGTTACGAATCTTAATGCATTCCAGAGCCTGGGCCTTCATCCACAAAATTATGTAGGAACCCAACTCATATTTAAGTGTTATTTTCTGTATTTACATACTAAATATAGACTCTCATAACACACTCTCTAAGGCTGCCCAGGCAGTGCAGTAGAGTACTGAAGAACTGAAGGAACACCTCTTTATTGAAGTTCCCAGGTGTCTACAAATCTATTCTCATATTTATTCCCATAAACATATTTATATTAGCACTGAGTTATTAATGCCCTGATTCTTAAAGGCTTTTGGGTTCCACATTCTCTTTGAAATCATGGCTTTTGCTGTATTAAGAAATTTTTAGGATGATACAAAGTAACTCATGCCTATAAATGAGGTTCATGATTAGGTTTTCCTCCAATTTTCTCTTTACAGTTGATGTGACCTAGCAATGTTCTCAGAGAACAGGGAACCTAAGGTCAATTCATTCCCCCAACTCTGAGGTTAGAAAGTGCTTTTCCCATCACCTTCTTGCTTTAACCATGGGTACCAAAGGACACTGCTGTCTGCATCTGAAGTTCATATAATTGGGCCAGACAGGACAAGAGTGATTATAGTTTTCAAAACACCCAAAACATTAATGGGAACAAGTGCTTCTGGTCCAGTGAATGGCTAAGGCCTCCTAATTCAGCTGTAAATCAAGTCTAGATCTACTGCTATTGTCACTGCCAGCAGTGTATTTTCTCTTTGTTTTTTCCTACATCATAAGAACTTAAATTGAAAAGCAACATTTTTTTGATTGATAAAAAGGAAATACTTAATTTTTAAGAAATATGAGTTATGTGTGGAACTCATTGATGCAAGATGTTAAGATTGGGAACATAACAGAATTTTTGAAAAGATTAAGTATCTGAACTCTTACTAGGAACTTCACAGATGCATCCGACAAGTAATACATATGGGATGTGAAAGAGCAAACTGAAGGGTATATGCTAACTACTAAATAAGAGAATTAGAGGAAAAAATATCTTTGACTCTGGGATGGATGTGGCATAATTGACCATTGATTTTCTTGTACCTTGGTCTGAAGCATTGAGCATTGGTCACTGTCAGAGAACAGATGCTAGGCTCAGCAGACCTCATTCAGTTTGATCATTACACTGGCAATAAAATACAGCAAGTTGAGCAGAACAGGATTTTATTTTTAAATAGATACTTCTATAGCATGGAAAAACAGTAGCTGCAGAATGCATAAGTCAATGAAATGAAACTCCATGGGCTTGTGAAATAAAATATTAAAATTTTGACATGAAATTTTTCTGACAGACAAAGGCCAGAAATAATTTTTTGTTTATTGAACATCCAATTTCTTACCTGGTTTTGAAATGGAAGAAAATCAGGAACTTTCAAAGAATGGCAAGGTTATTTAACCATCTGGTTCAGAGCAGATATTTAAACCTAGATCCCTAATATCCTGTTTAAGTGCTTTAAGTACAATCCCTATTTCTCGTGTTAGAGCATTTCTCCTCCCAAAAATATTTAAACACTAGCATTTACCAGTGAAATATCTATGATAAATTTCAGTGAAGAAACATTAAAACCCCCTTTGATTAAATAAAAAAGGATCATCTTATTTTTATAAACATGTTTAGTGTAAATTATCTACTGATTGTCAACAAGTTTATTTTTTTTTTTAAATTCCATGCTTTTCTTATTTTCTCCCTTTTCATGTTTGTTGAAACTTGTACTATTACGCAACACAATATTTCTTGCAAAAACACTACATCCCTTCAGTAAATGTCTAGCAAATTGTATCGGTGTTATCATACACCTTCACATATAAAATTTATATGTAGAATTTAGGCTTTGAAAGAGAAATGAGAATATTTTCTTCCCTCTTGTCAAATATTGATCTCATATATTAATTAATTTTAACAATATAAAAAGAAATCAAATGATCTAGCTAAATAATATTTTCTAGTTATTCCTGTAGAGAACAAATATCTTGTATGTGAGCAAAGTGCATCGTTCGGCAAGGTTTACATCCTTTATTTGAAGAGCTAAGAACCCACCAGCAGTTTGTTCCAATGGTAAACCATCCTGTCAGAAATGTGCTTTCTTTCTTATATAAAAAGCGTTAACGCATGCAAAAGAGCTGAGACACCCTGTTATTATGGCAAAATCCAGAACTCATAAAGTTAGAAAATGAGGGGTTTAGGTGTGTAGAAAAATGAAATATGAATTCTGTCTTCTTAAAATGTAGAATACATGAATACATGGCATGGAAAGAATTTTTTTTCTTGTGAAACAGTTTTTTACACTAGAAAATTATTAATTAATTAATAGCTAGCGAATGGATAATGTGGTTAATGAGATCTCAGCAATGCTACTAACACAGCCTGACACACATTTTCAGCACTGTAGACACTGGTGAACAGCAGGTATGAGCTTACTTTATAGAGACCTACACTTATATATAGGTTTTATAGACATTCATTAGCACAGGGAAAGTGTCACATACATTTCACACTGGATTATTCCCTCAAACACAAGGCCCTGAGAAAAAGAGGGTGCTTACACTAACTAGTCTGCTGGAAGGATTTATCCTTTTGGCATTGGGGAAAAAAAAAAAATAAAAATGAAAGGAGAGGATAGGAAAACAATCCATTCTCTCATAGTTACAGCAAAGGTCTTGATAAAATTGCTTGGCTCTTGTTTTCATTTTTTCATTTTCACCTAGAAATAAGAAGGAACATTGAGGAGAGCAAAGTCAGATGTATTCACACACAGTTGTCTCCTCCTTGCCAGACCACAGTGAAGTTCCCCAGTGTAAATGTCAGTTGTGTGGTTTGATTTCATACCCTGCTGCCCACAGCCAACCACATCAAAATAAATATGCATGCTATGGAGAATAGCACTTTGCCCTTTCTGAATTCCACGAATGCTGCTTGGCTGGTTTTCTAACCCCGTGGCTATATATTTTTTGCAGATTGGGAGGTGTGTGCTCCTGAGCCTCTCGTGGCTTCACCTTACATCTAACGGACTGGGGACACCTTGGCTCAATCATCCACTTAGATCATGGAGATCTTATAGCAAATTGGCAAGCTGTCCTTCATCCCAGCAGGTGACAGCACATAGGGCTCTTGTATTTCACAGCAGCCCCGATTCTTTGTTGTGAATGTCTTTGCTATGTCAGCTCTGATTTATAAAATGAATACACAAACAGCTGTCTGTTTATATACACATGGGCTAAAATTGATCTGGAACAACTTCCTATGTGTCTTGTGACTTTGTCCTCTGAACTGGAAGCAAATGTGGACAAGATACAGCCAGTGTCCTGTTGGCCAGGGAATGGTCAATTCTGCATTGGAGGCAATAGCCAGGACAGTTAGAGAGTGGGATGTGTCTGGGGTGACAAAATGTCCCTCAATACACTTCAGCAAGTAATTACAGGTTCATCATTACTTGTGGATCATAACTATCTAAAACCAAGTCTCCATGCACCAAGTACCCACACAGTTCTACAGGTGGAAAACAGAGATCTGGTTAAGGCAAGACTAAAAATCTGACTCCTACAGAATGTCTGTGAACCTAAACAAGGGAAAGATCCCTTTTTTCTTTTAAGACCATGTGTTTCTACAGTTTCTCTGAAGAACACACAGCTGTTTGGCTACATTGCCAGTTTGCCTGATGAGCATTCAATTGCCTGGCAGAGCTTGTGGGCTGAGGCCAAACTCTGCTGCTTATGCTGGTGTTTACTGTATCCTTTCTAAAGTCCTTTTATGAACTATTTTACTGTGTATGCAATAATACTCTGTTTTGCTTGAAAGATTCCAGGAGCTTTCTTTTGCTTTCCCATCCTCCTGATGTGAGGAATGCTGGTAGTAAAGGGCACACAGCCTTTCCCCTTTCATCTCCAGTTAAATAAAATGTAGGAAGAAACAGGAGAGGCAAGGAAATAAAAGGACAGAAAGAGAAAGATGCAAAGATGAAAAACAGAAAAAAAAAAGAAAAGGCAAACTGGAAAGAAATACAGAAAGGAAAGAAATAAGGCAAAATAAAATATATGAAAAAAAAGTTTAAATATAGTTACTTGTCTGTTTAAATTCTAAAATTGCTCCACAGACTCATAATGGGATTAATAGGTTTCAAAGGACTCACGATCACTAGTATGACTGAATGCTTTTTAACTGGCTCTGCTTACTCAACCTAGGAGGACTTTCTGCTCCCCTGATTGCCATACACATGATCCCTTTCTTTGTGAGCGCTAACCTTTCATGGGTCATTTTTCTTCATGGCTTTCTCTTTGCTTTTCCTTCCCTGTATACTAAGGCTCCTCTTTTCTTTCTCTCTGTGCTCTGAAGTCTTTTCCCCTCACTTTCTGCTCCAATTACTCCTTCTCTGATACAAAGACATAAACGTGCTGCCTGAGCAGTACCAAGGTACCTCTGAGAACTTCCTTAAGGAGATGGCAGTACGCTCCAGCACAAAGAATAAACTATGCTGGTGCCAAAACCAAATATTGCAATCTTCTCCACTGTATCCCAGCTTCCTTCACTGAGATGCTGGACTTTCATGCCACTTGTTAGTCATTTGCCTTTGGCACAAATTTTAATTAGCTGGATGAGGCAGAGAAATTCCATTATTATTGAAATTCCACCATTATTGAAATTCCACCTCACAATCAAATATGAGCTCTCATTAAATTCCTTTTACAACACTGGGTTTGGTAGCTTCCTTATCTCTAGTAACCAGGCATTTCTCATAGTTGTTGTTAAGTTCACTTACAACAGTTGGTAAGAAATCCTGAAATCAAATTGCATACTTTATATGCTAGAAATCACATACTGAGTTTGGTTCTGTCTATGAGGAAATGTTGTTACTTATAAGCAAGCCTTACTGATTACACATAACTCTTCCTTTTTCTGGCATTCACTGTTTTTCAGAAAGCTTGGGCAGCCATGGCTGAATTCTTGAAGACCAACCTGGACAGACATGAAAATAATGGGAGCACAGGACAACCACTTCAGAAACAGAATTCAAAAGTGTATATATCTCAACAGGAGAAAAAACAGATAAAATCCCCCAATTACCCTACTGGATCAAGTGTCAGAACCTTTTTGTATTTCTTTCCTAATCCATCAAACTTTCAAAAACATTTCAATCTTGCAGGTGTGCTGGTTGTTTTTCCTAATAACAAGCATTTAGATTCAGCTAAAATGCCAAGTGTTCAAGTCCTTGTACTATTCAATTTGTTTGTTTGTTTGTTTGTTTGTTTACTTCTTCATGATCTTCTCAGTCTATGAACTGATGCACCATTATCTTTTTGCCAGTCTTAAGACTACTTGAAAGCAAATGTATCAGGTTCGTTGAGACTCCTCAGAAAGTGGGTAGCGAGTAGATGGTAGGTCCACATAGCGGTGATTCACACAATTCTACTTCACATGCCATGAAATTGAATACAGGACATCAAAGTTAAGAATTCACAGGGGCTCAGAACTGAGCTGTACAATTCTTCAGGTGAGAAATGAGATGCTACACCCATATATCCATCTCAGGAAGCCCATGAACCTCAGGTTGTGGAGGCTGAGAGCATATGCACATGACAAATTACTCTACGCTGCCCAGTCCTGATATTCTTCCTGCTGTAGCAGATAGACTACTGAGCTAAATGAACTTTTGACCTGAACCATTACAAACTCATTTATATCCTGAAGCTTTGTGCTACTCAGGAGTCCTCCACACACTGCAAATCTTTACCTGTCTTTCAATCAGGTTCCAGCTACTTTGCATTGACAAGGATATTTGGGGAGGCTGGAAAGCATCTGGATTAGCTTCCTGTATTGGTTCTACCTATAGATCTATGTATAGATCTTAAATGCACTTTCTAAGAATATTTGTTAATAAGCACATTTGTTCATTGAATAAAATGCTGGGAGACTGTCCTAATAAACCTAGTAAATTGATATATGTCGGAGCAATTAAAAAAGTGGAGACAGATGTCTCTGAGAATAATTCTGATGTATATTAGGGATCCTTTGCACCAAACTGATTTCTTGATATTAGGCCTAAGATACTAATACATCCTGCCATAACTGATCAGTAACTGATCATAACTGTATCAGTTCCTCAGTGTGTATCTGTTTTCCTTACCCTGTGTAACAGAGTAGTACTTTCCCTTTTTTAAAGCAGAGACAAATTTCTGAGTGGACTTGAAGTAGAACAATTTCCTAGCTACTCAATAGTTCTTTTTCTGTCTGCGTAAACTTAACATTTCTGTAGGAATCTTAGGAAAAAAAATAAAATAATAAAAAAAATCCTTTATGTTATGCTTAAGGACAGAGGTATTTCTATACCTTTCTGTACTTCATTCCCATCTCAACTCCAAACCCAAAAGGACACTTCTATACAAATGCACAGGTACCATTACAAAATCAAGGTTTTTGACACCTTTAGATAAACTCTATCCTAGAAGCAGTCAAAAGACTCAAAGATCACTGATAAAAGGAAGGCATTAAAGGCAGCACATCCTTGCTACACACCAACAAGATTTTCCCTGCTGGGTGACCTACCTGAACTAACCGTCAAAAAGAATTAGTCTCAAGGGAATGTTTTGCTTATAGATTTATAAATGTTGACAACAATCCTAAATGGATGTTAGGGGAATTGACAAATCTCAGCATTTTTCTTGATGTATGTGTGCCTGGGGGAACTTTGGAGGCCCCAGCATTCATTAAAAAGAAGCAAGCCATTGACAGCTGACAGAGAAAGGCAGGTAGCATAGCTAGAAAAGTAGAAGCTATTTGTTGACACAAATTGTGGAGTATAACCTAATAATCTAGTATACTCTTCTACCGCTGTTTCTAGGCTCACTCAAAGCGTACAGACCATACAGCATAGTGCACATACTGCAACAATTAAACTGCTTACTCTGTAAATGGCCTTATTGTAGAAGTTTGAATGCTCAGGAAAATAATATGGGCCAGATTAAAGTTGGAATTAGTGCTTTAGTAAGGTTCTGAGGAGCAGCTGGGGGTTGTATTTTTAGTTTTTCTTTGTGTGCATGTGTGGTTTTTTCACCCTGGAGGTCAGTGCACATGTTAAAACTGTCCTCTGGAAGAAAAGAGTTCTGAGTTCAGCTCTGTCTTCTTATCTTGACAGAAGTGAATTAAGAGGAAAGACAATGAACAAGGAAGTTCAGAAATTGGAATCTAACTTTTTGTTTGATTGTGGGCTAATACCTTACCAGGCATTTCCACCTAGAAATCTTTAGCAGGATCACTAACAGGAGAAGCTTGCAGGATTTATCCAGGGGTCAGAAAAGGAGCTTTGATGAATTTTCCTTGGTAGTTTCTTAATTACAACTAGCTTTTATACCTACTCTCATGTTAAATATTATTTGATAGCAAGTGAAACCAGAAAAAGATGACAATCTAAGCTGTCATTTTTGAATTTCTTTTCATAGTGAAATTCTAAAAAATATTTTAAAAAAACAGAATAGCAGGTATTTCTCTCCTATTGAGAAATAATACTTCCAAATTATTTAAAGAAACACCTGAATAGATTGATTGCTAGCACTCCATCACCCCGATTACCAATTACCGCAAGTGTAATTGTAAGTGCATATTTAACAAGAGTGAAAGATTCATATGGCTATGTACAACATTCCTATGATGGAATTGTCATCGTATGACTTCTCTCCTATTTCCTACCGCCAGAGAGCTCTTAACAGCAAATTTCACAGTATTTCATTGAGTCCAGTATTAAATGAAGCAAGCTATAAGTCCTCCAGCTCCCCCAGGGACCACTAGAACACATTTACTTCCTCTCTTCCACATTCCCCCATGTCTTAGGGAAAGTGTTAAGGAAGGAATAATAGAAGTTATAGCAGTAGTACAGGCTAGGTCCCATTATAACAAGCAGTGTATGTAGAGACTGATCTTACTTGTGATCTTAACAGGCAAAATAGAAATCAACAACATGGTCATTTAGAGGAATGAAGTTAAGAAAAAAGAAATTTAGTGATTCTGACCAATATCACAGAGAAACTCTATACAAATCTTGTACCTTTACTTCACCCTACATGGTATTTCTGACAATATTAATAGAGGTTTTGCATCTGCTCCCCTAACCTAGGGTTAACACTCTAACCAGGCTGACCAGAGGTTTTGCAACTGGTAGTCAGTTAATCCTTTCGCAGTTAGTGTGCAGCTCAAGGAAACTACATACTGTGGTTGTTTTGTTGTTTTGTTTTTGTTTCTGTTTTTTTGATTTTTTTTTTCTGATGGGTTCTCCTCTATCACAATCATTTCTATTCTGTTTTCTTGCTTTTATCTGTTAACTATGTGTCAATAACTAAAAACAGAATTTCAGGAAAAGTCTTACCAATTCCTGAACTTTTTTTTTTTTTTTGTGAGGCAAGAATGTGTTTCTGAATGGAGCCCCAGATGGCTGTCATTTTAGGATGCACTGTAAACTTATGTTTAATTTCCTGTCTACTACCAGCCTTGGTCTGTCAGTATTGCCCTTACTTTCATAGACTTCTATATACCATGGAATATCTGTATTTTGGACTGTTTTCCCCAAGAAGCAATAGCTTCCGTTTTACAAGCTGACGCTCAATGTACTGCAACACATATTTGTAACTTTTTACTTCTTTCTGAGTTATTTTTCTGGTTTCAGAAATACTTTTTTTTCTTTGCCATGAGGGTATCTATGAAGACTGGCTGTAAAGAAATGGACATATGAGTGAAATCCCAAGTTCCTGGTATGTGGGTGAAGTTCTTTACTTTTGTCACCACTGAACTATCCATCCCTATTTACTGTTTTCAGAGACAGAGTTCAGAGGTATCCAGGTAAAATCTCGTTCAGCTGCCCAACCAGGTTAACAGAATTTAATGGATCCTCAGACTGAAGCATTTTCATGAAACTCCTGATCTTAGGAGGAAAATACAATTTTTAAGAAAAATACTACCTAGTGGAAAGTTTTCCCTTGTGTATATATTAAAGAAGGATTCATATGAGGCTTTATGCTTCACCTATCATGTTAAGTTAGTAAACTCTCACTAATTTGTGTTTTCTAGTTACTACCTCCAAGACATTTAATTCATTAGCACTTACTACGCCTCTTCTACAAAATGGGGTTCATCTTACCCTTCAAAATTAAGCCTCTAATTTAAGATAGTCATGTAGGCTTACTTCATAACCTGTAGAGGACAAGAAATATCTCCATCTGAAAATGCCTTTAGAATTCCAGAATCTGGTGTCCGCCAGCCGCCACTGATTGGAAGGGAAGGTTGAACGCTTCCTTGTCCATCAGAAGCCTAGATTAAAACAGTTATTACAATGTGTGATGTCCCCCACTGAACCGTTTGCTCTTGTTCTTAAGCAAAATATTTTTTCTTTCCACCTAAGTCTTTTTGCTTTGATGCTGTTTTGTTATGTTTCTGATAGCTAACAGTCATTGGTGTTCAGCCCCTGGAACCCCAGGCAAAGTGGTGAGAAAACAACTTCCTTGCTCCCATGAAGTCCATTTCAGGTGCCATGTAGCTAAATGACATGAGAACATAAGAAATCATCTTCATTACTGGTGAAACTCATTAGGACAGGACTAAAACAAGGATCTCTGTGTCCTTTCAAGTCTCACATGGGCCAATACATCATTGACACTTCATCTGGGGTTAAGGGATGTCTGTGTTGGAACAAGGCAGCAACAGTATACAAAGCAGTGAAACTGCAGCCCCAACCCCGTGTATTTGGGATCTTAAAGGTAGCCCTTTGCCTCAGCTTTCACTGCAATGAAAACATGGGCACTTAGGCATGGTGTCCCACATTTGGAAAAAGATAATAATAATTATACAACTACCATTTACAGCTCTCTGATCCAGCTTTTTACTTCTTTCTCTTATTTCCTACTCATGATGTTTTGGCATCTCTTCCTGCTCCAGGACGTGTGTTTTCTTCCTTCCCACACTACTTCTGAAGTCTCCCAACACGTGATAGGAAATGAGTCGCAACTGTGTTCCTCCAGCTGCTGCAGGGCAGCCCTGGCCATGCTCAGAAAGCCAGAGCACCCCTGGGCCCTTCTGGACACAGGGGAGGGAGGGGAGGGATGAGGAATGCATCTGAAGAGATTTCCTGCTGATTAGGAAAGGTGAGTGATGGAACATTAGAAAGGATTGCAGGAAACAGATACCATTATCTTTCCTAGTTTCTCACAACAACAACAGTTACCTGGGGCACACCAGACATTTTACATCATGTAGCAGCTAATTAGCAGAGAGCACTGGTACAAATTTCAGTGTTCCTGGCACTGACAACAGCTGCGGTTTATGCAGAGATCAGCCCTGGCTTGTGTTCATTCCACCTACTAGCTCTCTTCAAGAACCTGGTTTATAATTCAGGTTATATCACTTCAAAGAGTTTGACCTTCCCCTGTGTCATCCAGCTGCAACACACTGAAGTAAAGGCTTGAGATGGAAGAGAAATCAGTTCAGAGATTTGAATGTTCAAAGGAAATAGTTTTTCCTTCTTAGAAAATCATTCCTTGTCTATTTCTGAGGGGTACTGCCTGGATTCACAGATAATTCATTTATTCTACGTACATAAAAGCAGAGTTTAGAAGATGCACAGGAGACACTTTTTACGCATTCAGCAGAATTATTCTCAGGTGGACATATTAGGCGTCCATATGCTACTGAAACCTAAAACCAGCAGTGTTAGTGTTTCAGATTTTAACTGATTCAAACATTTCACTAACAGAAACTAACAAACTCCCCATTTCTTCCCCGTGTCTGGGGTCATATGGTGAACAACTTGCATGAAAGTTTGAAGAAGCAACAAAATCTGCAGAAAAAAGGACAACAAAAGTGTCACAAAATCACCTTGAGGGAAAGCAGTGAGGACGGCTGCTGTAGTTTCTTTATCCATGTCATCCTTAATAAAGAATTTAATTTAAATACATCTTTTATTTTACTATTTCTTTTCTCATTATATACCTAGCACAGAAATGACACACTTCTACCTGAAGCTTCCCAGTATCTCCTGCTGAGCTACCAAAATCTGCCAATATCCTCCTGAAAGCTGTTACAGAAGAGAGAAATTCTCTTCAGTGTGCGATACCTACAAGCAGAAATAGAGGTATTGATGTGCATCTAGCTAACACAGAGGCTCTTGAAATTGCTGCATGTGGGCTGGTGGTGGTTCACGACATCACTGCTGATCTGAAGACTCATGTCACATACAGGGTGTTTCAGCTGAATGCTAAAGGTGCACATTTATGCTGATGCCTGACATTGGTTCAGAGTCCTAACAATTTGGGAATTTGAGAGCTGCCACTGATCAGCTGTGAGCAAGATGCTTCACCTATGTGTGCCTTTGTTTCCCTTCCAGCACCATCTGTTTTCCTTAATTAAAGTGAAAGCTCTTCCTTGCAAAGACCTTCCCTTCACAGGCATTTGTGAAATGCTTTTCACAGTGCACCTCTGAATTCATTCAGGACACAGAGTTGCCAAGCCAACATTGATTGTTATCATTAACAATATCTGCTTTAGCTTGTCAGCTGTGATAGCACTACTACTAGGAACACAGGAAACCAGAATCCTAAGAAGCAAAAAACCAAGCAAAATTTAGTATGAAAACCCAAAGGTCTCTGCATGCTGTTTGGAGTATTGCTCTTTCAATCAAATACAAAAAGAATCCTTGCATCCCAAAATGTATGCTACCCTATCATGATCTTCTCCAGATTGCTGTGGAGTATAGCAACCTCTGGGTGTGTTGGATTCTTCAAAGCACTTTGCTTCTCAAAGCTTCATTTTTCATACAGTAATTTGCATGCAGTTTTGCAGCCTTGTTTTTCGTGGATTTTTCAAAATGCTAATTTTTGCCTATTCTGCTATAATCTACTTAGAGTTTGGGTGGGATCTTATACGAGGGATGCAAGGGATATACAAGGGATAAGATCGGCAAGAAATCAAAGGCAAAGACTGTTGACTAGTTTTAGCTGCAGAAATAAATCTGTGTTTCAACGCAACCCTAATTACAGTTTTGTGGTGCTTTGTCGAGCCCTGCTGATAAGTTTCCCTGGTAAACAGCTCTTTATTGTTCTTTCACATTCAGTCACCATGGCAACTAGCATTTTAGGGTTTGATCCTGAGAGATGCCAAGCACCTGCTTCTGTGGCAGTTATCTATGGGAGAGGAGGATTCGAGACATCTTATAAGATCAGTGCTTTCAGTGACAACAGATTTGCAAGATGGAAATNCTCCAAAGGAAATGCGGGTCAGAAACAGAGCCTCAGACTGTCACTAACAAAATGTTGGGAAGATGAATTCCCTTTCATTCACTGCCAAATCCTTCTTATTGTAAAAAAAAAAAAAAATATTGCTTGGGAGGTCAAACCCAGGTGATAAACAGCTGAGCAAATTTTCTATTTTAGCTTCTGAATAATCCCTGAGGGACTCTCTTTTGTCTTTCCTGCTTATGTTGACCTCAAACTGTTGGTCAGAGCCTGGNGCAAAATCGTTTGATGTGCTTATTTGGAAGGAATTGTGAAAAAAAAAAATAAAAAAATCATAGGTAAAACCTGACCCTAGACGTAGCTTAAAAACATGCACAGTATCTGACACTGTCTGCTCATGGGTGTAGGTAATACAAAAAACNGCTCCATTTCCTCTGAATTTATCTTCGTGTCTCAGTAGGAAGATAGAAGGTTTGTGTCAGCAGTTAGCAGATAGTTTGAACGTAAGCAGGTGTGAACATAGCGATTACTTCCTTATCTGATGCTGCCTGAACATGTTGGACCAGAGCAGGGAATTACTCTCGCACCCCCTAGCAAATCGCCAGCTGTGCTCTTCTCTCTGCCTCCTTTGACAAACTCCTGTAACCTGCCAGCTCTGCCAAAGTCAGATGTTGCAGGATCCACCCAGCCCAATTCCACCGCCTTGCACCATTGTTAACCAAGATAACCCCACCAGTTTGAGGGGGCTGACTTTTGCTTTCTCTGCTTCAAAAACACTGGCCCAGGGCATTACACGGTGTAAGTGCAGACACCCATCTGAGGGGCAGAGCCGCTCTCATCTGCCTTAGTATGGTAGGAGCGAACCAGGATTTTCCAAAGGGCCGTTGACACCTTAAGCGCGGTGAATCACCTTCTAGGGATTCTCATTTCTTGTTGTTAAATACAGAGAAAACATCCTATGTCCCTGTTTGAGAGTCAGGCACCTCAATCAGTGGCCCAGCTAATTAGAAGGAATCCTGATGGCTGAATTCGTCTGTATTCATGCCTGCACAACATTGCAAATTTAGGCATTTTTGTCTTCTATTAGTCCTCAACCAAAAAGAAAAAAAAAAAAAAAAAAAAGTTATTCAGATCACAGAAAGATGTAGATGATTACAAGCAAACTTGTTCATGTCTGCCAATATGCACAAGAGAAGGAATCAGGTCCTGAGATGACAGCTTGGGGACAGCTTATCTTTACTCTTGGTGTTGCTGTTAGGTTATGGTCAAACTGAAGCCTTTTATTACTCAGACTTCAATATACCTATCTCAGGACAGTAGAAGGACTTTTTTTAAAAAAAAAAAAAGTTCTTGCTTCCATAGCCCAGGTGTAACAGCAATTGAAAGATAAATATAAGATAAATGAAAGATAAAAAATAAAAATTAGGTAATAGCAAAATTGAAATGAAACAATGTGGGTCACATTCCTTCTGATTTGTGTTTACCAGCAATCAATGTGTATCACACTTAAAAGTGAGTCTTTTCCAATGAAGGAGTCACATGGCTACCTACTAGTCCGCAGGTCTGTAGAAGTTTATGCAGAAACAGGATCTCCACATTTACAGTTCAGGCCCAGATAGCTCTTAGTCCTATAAAAGGAATCATGTACACAAGACTAGAGAAGAATACGTGATGGAATACCTATAATCAGCCAGGGTTACCATTAGGGGACTGAGTTAAGGTTGTTAAAACGTAGAGAGAGACCGGTTTCATGTCCTTTAGATCATAGGAAATCAACTGGCAAAAGAGTCAAATGACATGAAGTGGATTCCCTTCTTTATAATCACCTACCTGACAGTGAAGTAGTGTGTGATGTAGTTTGAACAGCGTGTGCAAAGTGCAACCCTGAAGGAGATGAAACCCAGTGCTAAAGATGGTGATGGAATTAGATGCAGTTCAGGGTAGGAAGGGCAGGGGAGGGTAATTAGAAGCCTGAGCTGTTTTACCTGTCGCTAGCTCACAGGTGAGCCGCTGGTGGTCAGGTTCTTCCCTCTGTGTTAAGCACATTATGGACTGAAAGTGTTTGTGTGCTGTGATGTGTCAATTCAAAGAGTGGAGAAGCTAGCTACACAATGCCTGCAGAGCAAAATGACACATTAGCCAGTTACTAAGAAATACAAAATAAGATATGACTTAAGATAACTTTTAGCTCATCATCAGGTAAAGAAACCCATCCCATTGCAAAGAGCGGGTATTCATCCTCTGCAGAGTAGGATCAGCTGCACTATTAATACCCATACAGTAATGCAGCTCTGCTAGAGAGTGTGCCATCAGAGACATTAATTCTGTTGTAGCGCTGTCCTAGGAACAGAGGGGTAGGGATTCATCCATCTACGCACAACAGGGTCACTCCAGATTTCTTCTCTATGAATGAAGAGAAATCGGCATTTCTAGGGTGCAATCCATCTTATCCTTAAGTAGACATCTAAAACAGGTCTGAGAAATGCCCCGAAGTGCCTGTTTGATTCAGAAAGGAACCTAGGGGATGCAGAAATTTATGCCATAAATTTAAGTGAAATGACTTTTAGTTTGAATGTCAGCACTCTGTACAGTTTGGAAGTAAATTTTTCCCTCTATTTTGAGTTTGTACAGATAGTAGATCTTTGCTCAAGACAGCCCAGGACTTGTGCTTCAGCTCACTTCAGCAAAGCAATTCCTCAAGTTCAGTGCTGTTACTTTTCCAGTAGATTCAGATTGACTTTTGCCTCAGGGCAAGTTACAATGAGACAATTTGGCAAACAGGCACAGTCAGCCAGTATTACCCCTTCAGCCTCCTTGCTAAACTCCTTTCCAGACACAACTGCTCTTGCTTTCTCCCTTCATGATTTTTATTGATCTGTAAACATTCTCCCTAGGAGGTTGCAGCAGCAATCAGTTTATTTACTTGTATGTGGCATCTTACTTTTGCTCTGTCCAGGCCACAGCCATAGCTAAAAAGCTTCCAGGACTATACGCAAAGGACATAAATAAAAATAGTTGCAATATTGTGAATATCAGGTCATTTAAAACATGCAGAGATCAGTCTGAAGGTTTGTAGCTCTATGAGTTGCTCAAATTCTTGTGAAGTTGTTTCATGCTGCTTACGCCTTTTTTTTCTTTTCTTTTTGGCATGCATTTTTCCCTTGTAGCTGCCTGTAGTCTTAGACAACGTGAAATCATCATGTCAGCAGTGTATATGTAAGCATGTGTGTGCACGTCTCCTTTACTCCCACTTTCTCTCTAAATATATATTTATCTATATGCCTAGCTATACGTTATCGATATGCCCGGGGTGTGTGTGTAGAAGGCAGTTTGCTGGTTGCTGGAAGTAAACGGCTAAGATTTCTACTAACATCCAATAGTTAGCAGAGCTATATATTGAATCCTTTGGCAACTTTCATGATCAAACTGTGGCAGTAGACTTAGTTCTAAGAAGTACCTCATCTTCACTCAGTGTAAATTAATCACCAGCTGGATGTGTGAGATACCGAGCGACATCCCCCTCTTCAAGAATACTGCCTAGCACTCGGCTAGGGAAAGAAAGATAAAAAGGAGAGGAGACAGAGCTGTCATGCTGCTCTGTACACAGGGGGAAGCTCAAACAGCAGGTTGTAATCTGAAACTGTCCCATTTCATTACGCCGCCAGTGCAGACCCCTGCAGTGCATTAAGGTTTTAAAATCATTTAAGAAATAGGAAGATACATTGTTATTAAATCATTTCATTACACTTCAAAAACAATATTCTGATGTCCAATTCTTTACATAATAAAGATTGTCTTTCACCAGTGGGGACTGGCAAGTGAATATAGACTGAGTTTCTGGAATAATATGATTAGTATGGAAATGGAAACGAACTGTAAATAATACTCAGGCTGATCTTTTGTTAAGTCACATCAAGGAATCAAACAAAAGCTTGCTAAGGCTGACTTTCATGGTGTACTGAAAACAACCAAAAGTATTTCCACACAGGATTTTACCACATTCATGATCAACATAATGTTGTTCCTAATTACTTTTTTGTTGATAGTATACTTTGGTTTATTGATAGAGTACTTTCAGTTCATCCAGTTGTTTTTTGTTGAATTAAAGTGGAAGCCTTGTAGAAGCACTTACACATGTAAATTAATGGTTATCAGATGCACGTTATCTAATTACTGTAGTGTCATACAAACTTTGCAGAAAAAGTGTATGCATGCAAAAGCCATGAGTCAAATGTATGTTCATACAACACTGCAAGAACGCATTAAAATCTTAATCAGAACTCTTAATTCAAAAATATACTGGTGGAAATTTCTTTTTGATTTCAGAAAGCAAAAACTGAAAAAGAATAATAAAGCTTTATTATTTTGCTTAGAAATTGTGATTTATTACTTTATATCTATTAAAAACCAACAATTAGTCCAGCAATGGATGATTTATAAGAATTTTTCTGATATGTTTTATCTACGTTTCTAGCAAAAAATATGTGATGTTGATGTTAATTAGATTTAATGTGGGGCAATGTACACATTTTTCTTAAACTACATATGGGAGCCTTCTTTAATTCCTTATCATTGAACACATTTCCTTTATCCACATTTCTATTTTATGACTTAGATATAAACTGAAAATGGCTTTAGGTGTGAAGAATAAGTCAGGAGACTCAAAACACACTATTTAATGATTTACAAAAAGTATAAAAGTGCCATTGGAACTTCATTTGTGTTTACACCAAGAAACTTTGAAGAAATGTTAGCAGTAAAAGGAAGGTCTTTACGGATTTACGTACTCCCCACACCTCATGTTTTCAAGATATTGTACACTATAAAAGATCTGTATTTAGACCACCTCATGAGTAGATGTATTTTGAATTTCAAACAGCTGGAAGTTTGTCAATGTTTTTCTCCATCAAAAGTGGTTTAGAAGAATTACAAGCTGGGCCCCATGGGGAAGCCACACGTGTGAAGAATTCCTATGAATTATACATGGTCATTTTGATTTAGTAACAAAGAAACAGACTTTCCAGATAACAAATGTCAATAAGAATACAGAAACTAACTTTTTCCTTAAAAAAAGACAACAACCCAACAATGAAAAAACAACCTGAGTTAATCTTCCTATTCTTTTCTGTTTCTTCTCTGTAATCAGATATTATTTCCAAAATTCAACTGTACTCATTAAGGTTTTCCTTGGATTTCGCCTGACATATCCCTGAGACAATCTGTGATGCAACTTTCTGGAAGTTAAATTTCGGGGCTGTTATAGATGTGTCAGCACTGAATCATGCACTGCTAGAAGTTTTTCCAAGGCTAAAGTCTTCATGTTGAAGGTCTGTCCTTCAGAGATAGCTTACTGTTTTAATTGGCTTCAACCACTCTCTTAAACTGTAAAATTAAAAAAAAAAATCACAATAATTTTGTTTAATTTCTCTTTTTCAAACAGAAATTTAAGGATGAAAGAAAGAAAAACAAGTACGTTGTGAAAGGGAAAGGAGGCTGAAAAAACGACAAAATTTGAAAGGAACAAAGTGAACAGAGGCATAAAGAAACTCTGAAAAAACAGAATTTTTAAAGGATTTGGGTTTATTATTTTCCTCTGACAGGAATGAGAAAGTCTAGAAGCATTTCATTATTTCTACTGGGCAACAAGTTTTGTAAAACAGTTTTTCAGTTAGTTACAGTAATTAGGGGATGCTGTTACTGGAGCAAAACCACAAGATACAGAATATATATAGATCATATTTCATCAAGTGATATCATTTCAGTTTGGAGCTGTGATTTCCAAATGAAACTAAAATGAATATAAGTAGTAATACTTTTCCAAAACTTGCATGGATACAGCTGTATTGTTATGGAATTGCTTCACGCTGAAGCTGATTTTTCTTCTTCCCACGTGGATTATGCATGGTTTAAGTAGTATCACTGTAGTTGGATTTGCTTTTGATGATAGAGGTTCTGTATCAATTTACCTAGCTCAGTTCTTTTTTTTTTTTTTTTTTTTTTTTGTGTGTGCAGACAAAGGTTAGGAGTATGTGAAGAAAAATAAAAGTGACTAAAAGAAGAAAAAAAAAGAGAGAGATTTACCTGGGAATTAAGGGATGTGGGAGGAAACTAAAAGTACTTTCATTTGATGGGATAGTTTTTGCAGTTTGTAAGGGAGCATGGATTTAGACACTGTGGTTTGGAAATTAATACCTGGATTAAAAAGGAATTTCTCTTGGAGACTAGTGAACTGTCATGCAAATAATTTTCTAAGCACTTGCTGATTGTTGAGATACTGACCTTATACTGTAGAAACTCTTCTCAAGATTCTAATTATGAGATCTTCATTTCTGATAAAGGTCTTGTGTCTCCCAGTTCTTACACTTGACATCTGCCAAGGTCTTTGTTATACTTTAGTTGTCTTGCACGGAAGGAAACTTTGATGGAAACTACTCTTCAGAGGATGTTAATCACTCTCCTTTGACCACAGAGTGCTTAAAGCAAAGTGAGATGAATCCAGTCCCTTGTATGATTAAACAGAAGACATTTCTTTTGTCTATTTTCCCTTTTTTCTTATTCTGTTGTAATATTGCAGCAAACAATTGCTGTATTACAATTAGTTGTATGGTTGTTCTGTGTGAAAAGGGTACTAAAATAAATGATACATATATTTTCTAAACTCCTTCAGAACAACAGTTATTGCTGAAAGGTGGAGAGATCCAGTCCTGACAGTAGGAACCACTAAAAAACAAGAAGCAAAACTAGATAAATGTCCTGCATCTAAGAAACTTTTTGACGAAAAGAAGGAACAAAGCATCTTCTATGCTTATCTCAAAAGGATTTTAACATATTTTTCTTTGCTGATGAGGTAAATAGGAGCAGAACAGATCATGGTAATTTTTTTAGCCTCTGCCTAAGCACAAATAGGTATTTGTGCTTAGCAAGTCAAATTCATGCATCAAACATAGTCATCATTTCTCATTGAAGACCAATCGATACCTAAACAACTGATACGATACCCTGGAGGAAGCCACTGTTGCACCCCTCCTGCCAACCCAAAACTAATGTTGGTGAAGGTATTATTTGTTTCAGCAGGCTGAAATGGCAACATGGAATATTCATAGCGTGCTGAAAGTCCCATACTCTTTACTGTTAACTATACATGAGAGCACTCCAAAAGGAAGTCAGCCACATGACACTGTGTAATAGAGTTTTCAGCTTTGTCTGATTGCATTACAAACACCACACATATTGAAACACTCTGGCAGCTTCCTAGCACTCACAGTGAGGAACCTGAACCTTTTGACCTCAAACATCTTATTAAAGCCTACGCTGGACTGTGTCTCCATGAGGGAAAAGACCAAGAAACTACTGGACTTATTCTCCTCTATAATTCATTCAAGTAAGCCCTTGCTGAGTGGAGGACCTTGGCTTTGATGTTAAAGTCTCCTAATTGGAAGGAAGTGAAGTGTTAGCCTGTCAGGCTATTAGTCTCTCATCAAATACTTTAAGAGGTATCAGAACACTGAAGTTCTCACACCAGTGCAAAGAGAGCATGGAGTGGCCTGTTCTTTGTTAAAATGTTTAAACTTTGCATCTGTCTAACAACCTCCCCCGAAATTTAATAAACATGGAGTTGTTCCTTGATATTTCTTTCCTTTTATCTCCACCTTTCCCCTCTCAGAACCTCCATCTTTCCATTGCCTACAGCATATCAGCTCCTGTTAGTAGGAATGTGGGGGATAACTGGTGTAAGTTATAGCTTCATATTACAGCCTTGATTCAAACTCAGCTATTGGATGCCTAGTGTGACCTACCTCTCAGTTCTTTGTGGGACACCTACTTCTGTGGTGGTTTTTCTCCCAGGAAAGTAACTTCTCATAACACCTCAGAAAGGTGTCCTTACAATAAGTAATGTTAAAAACAAACTATTCCTGGAGGTTGGCTTAGTTCTAAATCCTCAGCCCATGTCCAGGCTTTGTTATGTGTTTTATTTATAGTATTTACTTAAATTAAATTAACTTAAATCTAAAAATGTGGTCCTGCTTTCTTAAGTACTGGTTCTTACCTGCATTACAGATTGCATATCCAAACAGAAGGGTGAGGTATTTCGTTCTTGGGTACATCCAACTGGTTCAAGGTGAGAGCTGGAGTCAAAGCCTCACAGAGATGTGACTAAAATTCATCCAGGATCATGCAAAGTTGAATTCTGTTTAAGTTCCATTCTTCAAGTTGGCAATAGCATCCAAAATCCCACAGTGAAGAAAATCTGTGAAACAGTATAAAATAATTATCTGAAAGAAAATATCTGAATTGTTAACCCATGTCCTCTGGAATTATGAAGGTAGTTATATGGTCACATCTACTCTGTTTCTTAGTGTACCATATGAGCTTAAAGAAATGCTGTACTACCAGTGTAAATGTTTCTGTTCTACGAAGTTTTCTCCATTTCAATTTGCCTGGTCGCAAGCTTACACAAACAGTTTATCTTGGGCATTCCATGTGTATCTTCCATAATGCTAAGCAATCCTGTTTTGCAAGATGATGTCCATAAGAAAGCAAATCTAATGCATCCGTGCCCTTACTATGCATGTTTCTTTCCTGGCTGAATATGTCCATGTTCATGTACAATTATCTCTTTTTCATGCAAGTGTTTGATTGCAAATCAGATCTCTCACTTTGCCTCATGCAAGGTTCTGGTAACACTTTCCTGCTTTTGGATGGGTCATGAGTTTTGCCTATTGCAAGAGCTTCTTTAAATTTCCCTCCACTGTTTCTTGTTGATATTCACCAACAAGATGACCCTTTTGTAAGTCATTCCCTTTTCCAAATGTCCAGTCTTTTATTATTAAATATTGTAGGATTTCACACTCCGTAACTATTTTGATGACCCTGTGTTTTTTAATTAGAAAAATTATTTTTGCTTTGACAGCTTAAGTAACCAAGCAATTTTTTCTTTCTGTTTAGTAAATTTGCTCACTATATATATATCCAGACTCCAAAGATATCCATGGCACTTTATAAAGTATGTGTGCTGCTGAAATGCAGGTCAGTTACCTTTCTGAGGTCATTAAAAAATCCTCTCAACAATCTTCTTCCATCCAGTCCAGTTGTCCACAAATCTGGGTGTGAGAGCGAATGACTGTGCACTTTTTTGCATTCTTCTGAATCATAGTTTAATGTGCTTTGCTGTCAATAGTTTTTTTCTTTCTTGACTTCAGATATTGATTTAGTTTGGACTTTTCATGGAATAGGAGCATGGAAAAACCACATTGTTTTATTCATGCAGCTACTTTTTCAAACACATTCAGTTTGTGTTTGGGTAAGTAAGAAGAACCATTTATAAGTCACTGTGATATTTCAAAAACGGAGATCATATAGCAGGTTATCAGCTGTGCTCAAGCACGACTCATATCCCTATATAGGTATTACAACTCCAATGTCACTAGAAGAACACAGATTCCTCTGGAAAATATACAATTATACAAGATTTCAGACCGATCCATAGAGAACTTCACAAATAGCCTTCCTCTGATAATTATTACACTTTCAGGACACCTCTGTCATGAACTTCTCTTTGGCTAATTCCTTCTGCACTTTATGTGTACCTTTTGTACCACCTTCTCCAGTCCAGCTCATAAATATCACATTTTTCAGTATTGCAAGCCTTAGAGAAGTCCAGACATCTTAAACTTACATGTTTCTTTTACTTCAAAAAAATAACTTCTTATCAGAAAACCAAAACGGTGATGTGGCTATGGAAAATCGAGGTGAAATTTTATTCCATTTTACATTTACACCCACTTATTTTTTTCTCTTTCAAAATTTACTCTTCTGCCAGGATCTTAGCTGGTGCACACTGGTATAATTCTGTAATACATCCTTTTAGGAGTGATTATTACTAACTAAATACTAGGTAAAGAAATAGATGATAATTTCCTAGCACTGTCCTGAATTGTCCATTACTGTATTGCATCTTGGGCTTCCTTACCTTTTATTTTCTCGAGCCTGTCACACTGCCAAAAAACCACCATAATTGTGTATATCATTTACAGAAACTATGGCTTTATAATCCCTGGAGTACATAACCCTTAGCACAAGATACTTCATCTGGATATGTGCTGACTTAGAGCAGCTGAGAACCTCTCCCTGGTGTTCAGATTTACTGCCCATCTGGAAGACACTGAAGCTAGAGCTTATATAGGACTGGGTCGTAACTTAAGCCACATTAAAGAAGAGATCAGAACAGGCATATATAGAATTCCTTTCAAGCTGTCTTTGCTATTAAAATGCAAACAGCTCTAATTTCCAAAATGAAGATAAATCTCACATATATCTATGAAGCCAATTCTGAGAAGGCTGGTGAACAGGCTTAGAGTTTCATCAGTGCTTAGTCACAGAGAGTATGTCTTCCTTGCAACCAGAAAGTATGAGTGTGGTTATGCACGACTGGCGTACCTTCACTGGTCTAATCTCAGCTATCTGGATAAAAGTCACATTATGAGAGCCTGAACTCAGTGTTATTTTAACACAAACTTTTCAGTCTCACGGAGCCCATTGTGGATGTATGCTGGAGGCAACATGCTCCAGGTTGTACCTCTGTGGTCTGGCTGTTACTGACATCAAGAATGAAAGCCAGCTGCAATCCCACCTCTCGCTGCAGCAGGGCTCCATCCGTGGCACACACGCAACCTGGTCAGCACTATGAGCTGTGAGGTGCACCCAATGAGGACTGAGTCTTCTGAAAAGCTGCCTATGACACTCACACAAGTCCTTCCTTAGAAGAAAGAGTTGCTACAAAGCCTTCTACCTTCATTCATACCTATGTTTGTGGGGTAGTAGTAAGCACAGCTTGTTGAATTGCCAAACCTTGCTCCAGAAAAAAAGGTCATACAACATTTGAAAGAAAATGTTACCAAAAAGCAACAAGGAGGAAAAAAAAATTGTCTGAAATTTCCCAGAAATGCCAAGTCTGAGGAGGAAACCCAGCATGGAGCACTAAACAAAGGATTAGTTTGGAAAGCATGTGAGGTCTGATAATAGCTTCCTGTAGAGCAAAGTCCAACAACTGCAATAAAGGCAGTGTCATCAGTTCCTCCCATAATTTGCTATTACTTTCAAAGTGTCTTAAGAAATATATTCCATAATGGTAGTTTTCATGACTTTTATAAAAGGTTGTTTGCTACTGCTAAAATACATTTTTCTTTCCTGCTGGTGCTGCAGTCATGCTAGTGGTATACAAATACAGAATATGGCCCATATTTGCTTGAATCTTGAGATTTTGATAGTGCGTATTAATCTGTTAGTCTGGAAACCTTTGTGTTGAAGGTCACTGGTCCTTGGCTGTATCATTCAGATTCCTAAAACTCTCTGATCAAGAAACTTTGTATTGTTTCTCCTTTCATCCCCTGCCCCTTCCATTTTCCTGCAAATTAAATATTTTAAGGAATGCTTATTTGATATTTACTCTCTTAAACAGCATTCACCTCATTTAACAGAATCAATTTCTCTGGATCCAGAGTAAAGGATTCCCATAAAGCCATGACTCCAGCCATCTACTTGAAAGCAGAAAGTTGCTGCTGTGAGATGTCATTTCCTGCATGCTTTCTAAGGAATAATATGTTGTTTAGCTGATGAATAAAGCTTGCTCTAGATAGTTTGCAATTGTAGTATCACCTTTTCTGTATTTTATGCAACAGGATAATTGACCATCTATTCAATGGATTGCCAGCAAATGGTTGAACATAATAATAATTGGAGTGAACACAAAAGAATTCTAAATGCTCCCATCTAACAAATACATTACCTCATCAGAAGGGTAACTTTCAGTCTCAGCTTATACAGGGTATGCATATCCAAATGCTCTCTTAGCATTAAGTTGGCACTGCTTCATATTTAAAAGTGCTGTGCACACATTAATTAGTCAATCAGTTTTCTTATTATAACATTTTATCCTGTTCTGTGGTGTCAGGTTAGCCATATTATAAACTACTTTAAATGCCAATCACAAGATGTGGAGTGCCTTTTTTGATGCTTAAAGCAGTTTGTTGTGCTTAAATTACAACAGAATTGAATGCTCTTGTGGCCATGGTTACATTCCTATCATCATGTTTTCAGAAACATTGGATTTTTATCTCAAATACACTTTTGTAACCAGATTCTGTGGCACTGCAGTGAATCCAAAAAGTAAAAACTGACGTGTATGCACGGTAAGACATAAGAAAATAATTATTTAGGACACAGAGAATGGAATTTAGAATAGAATAGAATAGAATAGAATAGAATAGAATAGAATAGAATAGAATAGAATAGAATTAATTTCAGTTGGACAGGACCTACAACAATCATCTAGTCTAACTGCTTGATCAATCCAGGACTGACCAAGTTAAAGCATGTTATTAAAGGGATTGTCCAAATTACTCTTGAACACAGACAGATCTGGGGCATCGACCACCTCTTTAGGTAGCCTGTTCTAGTGCATGACCGCCGTCTTGATAAAGAAATACTTCCTAATGTTCAACCTAAACCTCCCCTGATGCAATTTTGAACTATTCCCACATGTCCTGTCACTGAATCCTAGGCAGAAGGGAACAGCACCTCTCTCTCCATGTCCCTTCCTCAGGAAGCTGGAGAAAGCAATGGGGTCACCCCTTGGCTTCCTTTTCTCCAAAGTAGACAAACCCAGAGTCCTTAGCCGTTCCTCATAGGACATTCCTTTCACAAGCTTTGTTTTCCTCCTCTGCATGCATTCAAGGACATTCACATCCCTCTTAAATTGTGAGGTGCAGAACTGCACACAGTATTCAAGGTGAGGCCACACCAACTTGAATAAAGCAAGATAATCATGTCTCTTGACTGGCTGGTAATGCTGTGTTTGATACATCCCAGGATGCGGGTTGCCCTCTTGGCATGCAGGGCTCATTGCTGACTCCTATTGAGGCTGGGGTCCACCGTCTTCCCCAGATCTCTATCTCACAGTATTTCCCATACACAGAATAGCAAATGCTGCAAACATCTCTGTCAATTTAACCCCTGTAGCAATAAATAACTGCTGACACCTTTATATCCCACTTCAAGAGATGGAAAATTATTTCTACGATTCTGCTCACAAAGAAATTGTCACAAATATCCAACCAAACTCAGAATTTGGCCTTGTGTAATTTTTTTTTTAGTGCTTCAGAAACAAAATGCCACATTTTAACCTCATATATATAGTTTATCTTTTTAGATAGTACAAGTGAGTATAATTCCACCAGTTTCCATGAAATTATGGTGCACCCTCACTGAGAATCATGCCTTGGGATTCCAGTAAAAGCAGTGGGAATGCCTGTGTTCAGGAACAGATTTTAATGACTGTCTCATAAGTGCTGACAGGCAAATGACTATCTTTTGTTCTAGTCATCTGAGGGATGAGCAAGCCAAAATGCTTTCCTTTCAGCTCAGTTTAGGAAATGAAACAAGAGCATTATCCAGCTTGGCAGCTTAAAAGCAGTGAGAGTCATGGTCAGAGGCTTTGATTCCAGCGTCCCTTCTAAACCTGCCAGGCTCCACGTGTGGGCTAAGTGTCTGCAGAAGCATGTGACAGTGACCCAAACAGTGGGATGAACACATTGGACCATACAGGAGATGTAAAGTACTATGAGAGTTCTCTCTCCATTACTACTAGTCACTTTTACAATTTTTACTGTCAGAACAGCTCTGATAAAAGTGGAAGAAACCGGGCAGAACAATGAAAGCAAGCAGAAAAAAATAAATACTTTAATTCACTAGTCTTCCACCGCTGCCCTTTAAGGATGTTATTCTAAATTACTTGAACTTGCGAACAATTCTTGAGACTATTTAATCTTGCTTTGGTAGCATGTTATAATTGTTATAATCTTCCTACGTTCTGCTGCTCATTTACTTACTTGTTAATAGTACATTATGCTCCAGATGTTAGGAATGCAACTAGCTTACAGAAATTTCTAATAAGCATTGTTTTCTGCTCCTCTGATTTCAGTAATTATGAGCATGATATAAAGAATTGTACATAACTACATAGTTATGACAAACCTTAGGTAGCCAGCTAGATAGGTAGGTAAATCTGAAGTTCAGCTGTGGTCCAGGCCTGTAGCTGGATTGAATGGAGACAGCACTGGAACAATTCCATCTGAAGTTCATGGAAGAATCTGTCTCCAGGCATGTGGATTGTCACCAAAACACAATTTCTGTCAGCAAAATCAGCACTTATTGTCCAGTGATCTCCAAGAGAGTAGATTTTTAAAATATTTTTTCATAAGTTTTCTCAGAATTGCCTCAGCAAAGGAATGTTTGGTGGCCACTCCAAGAGCTGTTATAAAAGCATGTTCCAAGAAAAATTAAAATAATAAAGGGATCATGCTCAACATATTTCAGAAAGTACATTTCTATACGCTTAAAACACTTTCTTATAGAGTAATGACATGAAACAGCATACTGTTATGAGAGTATTGATAGTATTGTTATACAATCTTCTAAAAATTTAAGATAGTTTTAGTATTGGAGATTTCTTTGTTTCACATGTACAGATCCTGCAGAGAAAATATGGTGTCAACACCAGAAGTGCTTGTGTTTGATGTGATTGGAGTTGTCCCCAGGCACTGTTGCACTTTGGAAATCTGGCCATATTTGGGCTGTTGCTATCTGTTCCATTCATGGATGCAATTCCATGAAGCTATGGTCAGAAATTAAACTAGACCATGACTGTCCTCTACTGAGGACATTCTTCAAGAAGGAAATCTTAAAGGCACAAGAGTTGGTCAATTCTGTGTGCTGAAAGGCAAGTCAGTGGGGAAGAAGACCAGTTTAGCTGAACAGAGAACTTTGACTAGAACTCAGGAAAACAAAACAAAACACAACAAAACAAAACGGAGAGTTTACGACTTTTGGAAGAAAGGGTAGGACACTCAAGAGAACTACCAGGATGTCATGAGTTTATACAGGGAGAAAATTAGAAGGGCAAAGCTCAGCTAGAACTTAATATGGCTACTGCTGTAAAAGACAAGAAAAAAATGTTTCTGTAAATACATTAACACAAGGAGGGCTAAGGAGAATGTCCATCCTCTATTGGAATCAGAGGGAAACACAGTGACAAAGGATGAGGTGATTCTCCACCTCTACTCTGCGCTTATGAGACCCCACCTGGAGTAATGTGTCCAGTTCTGGAGTCCTCAACATAGAAAGGACATCGAACTGTTGGAATAGGTCCAGCGGAGGGCCACCAAGATGATTAGAGGGATGGAGCACTTCTCCTATGAGGACAGGCTGAGAAAGCTGGGGTTGTTCAGCCTGGAGAAGAGAAGGCTCTGGGGAGACCTGATAGCAGCCTTTCAGTATCGGAAGGAAGACTACAGGAGAGCTGGAGAGGGACTCTTTGTCAGAAGTGTAGTGATAGGACAAGGGGTAATGTTTTTAAATTGGAAGAGGGGAGATTAGAGCAGATATTAAGAAGAAATTCTTTGCTGTGAGGGTGGTGAGGCACTGGAACATGTTGCCCAGGGAAGTTATGGATTCCCCATTCCTGGAAGTGTTCAAGGCCAGGCTGGATGGGGCTTTGAGCAACCTGCTCTAGTGGGAGGTGTCCCTGCCTATGGCAGGGGGATTGGAACTTGATGATCTTTATGGTCCCTTCCAACTCTGACCATTCTATAATTCTATGATTCTGTGATGAGGAAAAGACTGAGGTACTTGATGCTACCTTTGCCTCAGTCTTTAACAGTATGACCAATTGTTCTCTGTGTACCCAGCTGGGTATCCTAAGATGGAAGACAGGGATGGGGAACAGAATGAAGTCCCAAAAATGGGCTGCTTCAAAAGCAGTGTGACCAGCAGGTCAGGGGAGAAGGGAGGTGATTTTCCCCCTCTACTCCACTTTGATGAGAGACCACCAGCAGTACCGTGTCCACCTCTGAAGCCCCTGACATGAAAAGGTCCTGGACCTGTTGGAATGAGTGCACATAAAGGACACAAATATGATCAGAGAGCTGGAGCACCTCTTCTATGAAGACAGGCTGAGAGAGTTGGGGTTGTTCAGCCTGGAGAAGAGAAGGCTTCAGGGAAAACTTACAGCAGCCTTGCAGCATCTGATTGGGGTCAGGAAACAAGACAGGGGACTCTGTATCCAGGAGTGTAATGATAAGGTAAGCAGTAATGGTTTTAAGCTGCAAGAGGGTAGATTTAGATTCGATATTTGGAAGAAATTATTTACTGTGAGAGTGCTGAAACATGGGAACAGGTTGCCCAAGGATGTTGTGGATGCCCCATCTCTGGAAGTGTTCAAGGCCCGGTTGGATGGTGCTTTGAGTAACCTGGTCTAGTGGGAGGTGTCCCTGTCCATGGCATGGGGACTCATTATGAACTGGTAATATGCCGAAGTGGCCAAGAAGGCCAACAGCATCCTGGTCTGTATCAGAAATAGTGTGATGAGCAGGACTGGAGAAATTATTGTCCCCCTGTACTTGGCACTGGCGAGGCCTTACCTTGAGTATTGTGTCCAGTATTGGTCCCCTTGCTGCATGAAAGACATTGCCATGCTGGAGTGTGTCTAAAGAAGGTCAATGAAGATGCTGAAGGGTCAGGAGCACAAGTTCTGTGAGAAGTGGCTGAGGGAGCTGGGGTTGTTTAGACTGAAGGAAAGGAGGCTGAGGGTATTGCTCTCTACAACTACTTGAAAGGAGGGTAGGGCTTTGTTCTCTTCTCCCAAGTAGCAAGCGATAGCACAAGAGGAAAGTTGTACCAGGGGAGGTTTAGATCAGATATTAGGAAAGATTTCTTCACTGAAAGGGTTGTCACACGTTGGAATAGATTGCCCAGGGAAAGTGATTAAGTCACCATCCCTGAAGGTATTTAAGAGACACATAGATGTGGTGTCTAAGGGTATAACTTAGTGGTGGACTTGACGCTGTTAAGTTCACAGTTGGGCTCTCTTAAAAATCTTTTCCAAACTAAATGGTCCTATGACTGTATGAGAAGTCAACCAGAAGTGCCCAATGACTTACTTTAGTCCGCAGAAAGGTAGTAACTGATCTTAGAAGACGAGTCAATGACTGGGCACGGGTACATGTCCCTGTGTCACCCATCAGACTGGTAAAAAGCAGAAGTAAGTACAACTAAAGTCAATGGATTTATGCTGTTAGATAACACATTTTGAAAGAGAATAAAATATGGAATGCATCTATATATGGAGAGACAGGAATGTGTTGTATATAGTTTTTCCAGTATAATTATGGTGTTTTATCTCTTGATTCTCTGTCATGTACATCCCTGGCATCTGGCTCGTGTTTTACAATAGGCAACCCACTGTTTTTTCCTCCCTGGCTTGTGTGTCTCTAATTATGTGACCCCATTTCGGTGAGTTGAAAGAAATGTATATCAGTTCATAGGCTATACCAGAATTGATATTTCTCATCCGTAGTTCTCTTGTAATTTAACATATAAACATCCTCTCAAGACAGTTTCCCAGGAGGGGGGTGGGAGGGTGAAGCCTTGTAAAGTGCTTACTGCATCTGAGAGAAACACGTCTGGTGAGACTGTAGAGTGCATTAGCTCACCAAGGTGATGAAGTGAAGTTTGAAATGACATTTCAGTGCCATGAGGGACGGCTGCAAAGGAGAGCTACTGACTGGGTACGGCTTTTTCTTTCAACACACTGAAAAGCTTTTGTTACTCTTGCTAACCTTCTAGTGCCTCAATGGGAGAAGATTTATTAATATCTAAGAAAAAAAAAAAAAAAGACATGGATCCTCTAATGTGTTTCACTGTAACAATGTGATGCAAATGTGCCTTCAAGATGGTGCTAGGTTTGCTTGATGGAACCATGTCACCACAACAACCTCAGTGTCTCGATGGAAGTGAAATACATTCTTCATTCTCCTCAGTTTAGAGAAATACTGAACTGTAATAACATGAATAGTCCCATCATCAAAAGGAGACCTCTGACACTTTTCCTTTCTTCGGTTTGATTTATTTTCCTTTTACAAAGATTTTCATCAGTATATGTTTTAAAGAAATCAGAATTAATAAGATATATAATAAAAATATTTTTATACATATAAAGAGTAATGATGCTTGTCCCATTTGCAAAATGCTTTGAGATAGACCAAAAAGAAAAAGAAGCAACAACATATTCACACATACTGTTTAAAGGACAAGTAATAATGGTATTAAACATTTCTGTAAGCTTGGCAGTCAAGGACTGAGAATCTTTCCCTGACTCACCCTCCTCTAGTGACAGTTGATAAGAGAAGGAGGGAAACTGGGTTAATTCTTTCAATCCTTTCTTCATTAGTCCATGACTCCATGACAGCTTAGATTAGCCTAATATGTGGTCCCATCGGACTTCGTACAATTTGCTACATTATTTAATTCAGTGAAGAAATATTTTGCATGCATCACGTAGAAATGTTTCTGTCTGCAGAGCTGACTGCATTACAAATTCAGTGATCTGAACCTAAAGAGATGTCATAGTGTGCTACAGTTTTAAATAATTCACAGTTTAGAACATTTGCTGTTGATGCACAAAATAGACACAGAAGCCTACTAAGGACCTTTTTCCCCTTCTATAATATATTTTGAAGGACTGATTCATTTGCTAGGAACTAGTATATTATCACTTTTAAAAGGTTATTGTATTACTTTTGGAAGTTCACACTGAATGAAATTTTGATTCTCTGAAACGAATGCCAAAAATCATACCAATCTCACACGTCCAGGATTTTGTTATGGTTTTATATAAGTAGTCGTATGTTAACATAATTAGTATAAAAGTGTTAAATGTTCTGTATGGAACTCAAATTGAACTTGTACTTCTACTTGCACTTCAGAACTATTTTTAATGAATTTTTCAGTGATACCTTCACTACGCTTTTCTTTCCCAGAAAAATTTACTTTGTATTTTCCAGTAAAATTCAACATCAACTCTGCATCATCACCAGTTATGCTTCTAGCTTGTTTAAGCTGAGTAAATGCAATTTTATAGCAAACACTAAAGATACAATGAACTTGTAAAATAAATTATGGGAAGCTGTGAGATTGAAATAAGCAGCAGAAGCTGGTTATATACAAATCCTCATAGTATTGGAAATGCATTCTTCTTTACCAGAACAGAATTCCTAGCAACTCACCTTTGAACATTTCAGGGTGAGATCTTTCTTAGGAATAGTCTTGCCATATAAAATACTGAACTTAACAATGGAAGTGGGATTTCTACATATATTCCCCTTGGACAGGTCCCTAAATTACATTATGCAGTTCTGCTATTACTGTGCAATCACGACTTTAGGAAGGGCTTTGATACTTGGCCCTTTATAATTTATTGACTGTTCCTGCTCTCAGTAGGGCTATAAAGGTACTTGTATAGGAGCATCTCAAATGGAAATTAAAACTTTTGATTTCCCAGAAAAATATTAATCTGTGGCCCATGTCAAGGAAACTATTCCTGCAGAAATAGGAAATGTGCTCATTCTTGTAAATACCTTTTAGGAGATGGGCTACTTTATGTTTTTGAAGTAAGAAGCAGTTGTCACAAGAAAATTTGACGCTCTCTTTGAACACAAAAAAATCTACAAAACCACATTTAGTCAGACTCACACAGACCATGTCAGAAAATATTAGATTCAAAGGTAAGAATGAATCTGTAAAAGTGGAAGAACGTTTCCATTGTGGGAAAACACAGTTCCAACTCAACAGCAGTTTATATCAAAGTGTTATGTGCTACTGCTGTATATCAGTAGGAGCATGTGGGTAGAAAAGATGCCAGGTGAGTGGAAAAGCTGGAGACTGAATTGATTTCGAACTATGAAGAGAAGGAAAAAGCACTGCATGTTTATGATAGCAGTTGTTGAGATAGCTCTGATAATTAACTTGATTTTACATGAAGAAAGCCCCAAAGTGTAATTTGACAATGCAGTGACGTACATTTGCATATCTGTGTATTTTGGAAGCCATGGGTGAACTTAAGGATTTGGACAAAGACCTTAAATTAGAAATGAATTCTAACATTGTACTTAAAACAAACCAAGTGCTGAACAGACATTCAGGAAAGGCTCATGGGATCATGGAGGCTGGAATGGATCCCCAGAGATGTTTGGTCCATCCTCCTGCTCACAGCAGGGTCATCTATAGAGTCAGACCAGGCTGTGAAGGGTTTGAAAATCTCTAAGGATGGAGCCTGCACAACCTCTCTGGGCAGCCTGCTCCTCTGCTTGACTGTCTTCCAGGTAATTACGTTCTTGTTGAAAATGTTGACTTATTAAATTGCTACTGTGCTACTGAGGCAGTAGTCACCTGTTTCATGGGTGAATACCAGATGAGAAATGGAGTGAGAATCAGGGCTGGAGAAGTTCTCAGTTGCTTTCAGAATAGAGGCAATGTAATATGGCAGAAGTAGAAATCCAGCTTTTTAGATGGGGGGAAGGGAGGAGCATTACAAATCCATGGATGACATCAGTGGATAAATTTAAACTGAGAAGGAATGCTAGTAGCCATTTAAAAAGCTTCAATTCTTTTGAGGAAACTGCTTGCCCTAATTTCAGGCAGAACGATCCATTAGAAATCCTCAGAGATAGAGAGCTTCAAGCCAAGCACTTCAGGAAGATATTTAAACAAGGCCCTGTGCCAGTAAGTGACTCAGTAAACCACAGTTTTTGTGTGTGTGGGTTTTTTTTTCCCTCTCAAAATGTTAAGTCACAGACAAAGTGCAGAAAGCTGTAGCAGAGATGGAAAGAACTGTTAAAAATCTTCATTACAGCTGAGTGAGGATTTTTTCTGTGGGAAGATCTTACACTTTTTTGTAAAATTTGACACTCTAGTTTTGTCTCAAGAAAGTTGAAACAAAACCTGTCATTTTGAATCATATCATAATGTGGTTTGGTTTTTATTTTACTGGGTTGTCATTTTTTTGTGGCAGAGATTGGGACCTTAATTTCAGAGTTCATCTTTGTTCCTTTTACCTCTTCATGGCACTCTATGAACTTGTGATGCTCAGTAGAGCCAGGTTCCCCACCTTGCATGCATTTCTCACGATGGTCACCCAGGTGACTGATTCAAGGACACACAAGTCGGACAGGAAGAAGTGTAAAAGGCAAGAATACGGGTTCAATCACAAATCCACCCTTTTTGTTCATGAGCACTGCTGAGCAAGGTAGACCTACTTTAGGCACCCTCTGTGTGACAGATGGATGTTTGTAATGAACTAAACCACTGTTCCTCCTCTGTGCTGCACCTGAGATGCCACATAGAATCATAGAATCATATAATGATTAGAGCCGGAGGGGACCTTCAAGATCATCCAGTTTGGGCCCCCCTGCCATAGGCAGGGACACTTCCCACTAGACCAGGGTGCTCAAAGTCCTATCCAGCCTGGCCTTAAACACTTCCAGGGATGGGGAATCCATAACTTCCCTGGGCAACCTGTTCCAGCACCTCACCACCCTCACAGGAAAGAATTTCTTCCTAATACCTAATCTAAATCTCCCCTCTAACAGTTTAAAACCATTACTCCTTGTCCTATTACTACACTTCTGACAGAGTCCCTCCCCAGCTCTCCTGTAGGCTCCCTTCAGATACTGGAAGGCTGCTACAAGGTCTCCCCAGAGCCTTCTCCAGGCTGAACAGCCCCAGCTCTCTCAGCCTGTCAATAGGTACCTAAAAGAAAGAGAAGCATGGCAAAAGTCCTTCATGTCTGTTCAACCTGTTTTTCTCCACTGAAGCTTCCTTTACAATTCTGGGCTTCATTTTGTCATATTTGTACTGTGAAGGAGAGATTTCAATGGAAGATGTTAGAGGTCTGTCAGTAACAAGTAATTCTGAGACCACAACCAGATGGATAAGAGAGTGAGCTTATGACATCTTTACCAGCAGATGCCACAGACTTCATGCCTGTGAGGCCCAAGGTACTTTGGGTGAAGAGTACTGAAGACCAAACAAGTATGACCTGGAGATATTCCCGTGTCTTACCTGCTGAGGGGACTGGTGGAAATTAGTGTAACCTGCAGTCAGATGTAAGAAGGAAGGGCAGATTTTCTGTGAAAGCTTTCTGCCAAGCGCTGATGTCTCTGGGGTTATTTAGGTCTACAGTACCATTAGTTTCTTCCTTTCATAGTTCAATAAACAATCAAAAGATCTACCCAAAATACATATATTTCAGAGGAAAAAATAACCCTACTTTTTCTATTCTATTGTTTTCCACATGTCAGATTTTAGCAGAATGATCCTAACACAGCATAGTTGCCATTTATCTCTATGAGATAAAATTTTGAGAGCTCTATTGTGTATAGCGTAAGGCAGAAGGAACCAAAACAACTGTATAATTATGATATCACAGAAGAGTGTCCTCCTCACCCAAGTTTCCAGCTTTATTTAATTTGGTTAAAAAATACAAAATAATAGTTTAACATCTGTCTTGATGTACCTTTTAAAAATCTAAATATATGTTTTTCATTTAATGCTGAGGATTATGCAGGTATTACATTAACTAGGGAAAAGTGAAGAGGTCTTCACAACTTTTAAACCTTCACAACTTTTAAAACATGTAGGTAGTAGAACTGCATGCTGATAGCCCATGAGCATAGAGAGCAGGAAAATGACCCAAAGTTCTTCCTGCCTCGTGTACGTAGTCAGTGCAGGGCTCAGGTAACACCACTAACACTAATGGAGAAAAAGCCGGGTCCTCCAGGAAAAAGACTGGTCTTGTGTTTTTGACTCAGAAATAACGTGGCTCTGATTGCTCTTTACATGATTCTACTCTGCCCTGACTTTCACACAAGCTGCATTACAAGATGCTAATTCTTCTCAAAGGCATTCACATAAACCAATCAGGGACAAGAAGGGCAAAGGCAGAAATCTAAAGGATGTGAAGTAATTTACTTGATAGTAGTTATTCTTCATAGAGAATGTCATTAGCCTGGTAGAGAGGTGCTTTTGTTTTAATTATATTTGCAATCATTAAAAAAGAAGAAAGTCCAAACCAGTGACTGTCATGGTTTTAGCGCTGATAGAGTTAACTTTCTTGCTGGCTGCTGTTGTGAGGCTCTGTTTTGGATTTGGGATGAGAGAGGTGATAGTGCACTGATGTTTGTTTTTTGTTGCTAAGCAGTCAAGGTTTTTTCTGCTCCTCAACCCACCCCACCAGTGAGTAGGCTGGGAGTGAGCAAAAAGCTGGGAGGAAACACAGCCCAGACAACTGACCAAAGAGACATCCCATACTGTGTGACATCATGCTCAATATATAAAGCTGGGGAAGAAGAAGAAAGAGGGAACATTTGGAATTCCCAAGTAACTGTTATATGTGGTAGAACCCTGCTTTCCTGGAGATGGCTGAACACTTGCTTACTGAAGGGAAGCAGTTGAATGAATTTCCTTTTTTGCTTTGCTTGTGTGCATGGCTTTTGCTTTACCTATTAAGTTGTCTGTATCTCAGCCCATGACTTTTGCCTCACTTTTACTCTTCTGATTATCTCCCTGCTTGCAACTGGTGGTAGCAAGTGAGTGGCTGCATGGTCGTACTTGCTGCCTGGGGTTAAACCATAACAGCGATACATACATTCGATACTTTCGAAGGTCCAGTTTAAAACGCTGAAAACAATCATGAACCAGATCAGGCAGGAGGCAAATTTTAATTAAAAACATGAATAATAATCAGAAATTGTTTAACAACAGTTTAATAGGTATTCATATATCCCCACTTCTGTGAAAGGCCACAGTGGTTAAAATCACAAACTGACTTTGATAAGGAGTGAAAGCAGGTCCACACACATGTATGCAAAAATTCTCTCACATGTATATGCACATATGAGCAAACTGAGTGTTTACAGATTGTAAAAAAGAAGATATAATTAATAATAGTAATTAATTTGATATTCATATTCTATAATTTTATAATTGATAAAAGAGGAACAGCTACAAACTTAAGGAAATTAAGTCAGGTTTGCATATTTATTTTATTTTATATGTAATTTTTCTTTTGTGTTGTTGGGTAGAAGGATTTAAAGATAAGGAAGTGGAAAGGCAACTATATTTTGCTATTCATGCATTTTCAAGTTGGAAAATTCAAATTATGGTAAACAGCAGCTATTTGTGTTAAATTTTTTATGTCAGCAAGTACTGAAATTTGCCTATAACAAGCAGAAGAACTGGAAGCACTTAGGATCCTTGGTGGTGGTTTTCACTGACACTAAGATAACTAAAGAAATTCTATCGACTAAAAGAAAATGAATATTTTGGTAACATTTCTGCTAACTTGCATGAGTAAAAAAGAGTCCGTTATTGTGACATCAACCCTGGAACAAAACAGAGTGGCTGACTGGATGGACAATGGCTGGAGAGCAGCCCTGAAAAGAAGGACTTGGGAGTGCTGGTGGATGAGAAGTTCGACATGAGCCAGCAATATGTGTTTGCAGCCCAGAAAGCCAACTGCATGCTGGGATGCATCAAAAGGAACATGATCAGCAGGATGAGGAAGGTCATTCTGCCACTCTACTCTGTTCTTATGATATCCCACCTGGAGTGCTGTGTTCAGCTCTGGAATTCTCAGTGCTGGAAGGACATGGACCTGTTGGAATGGGTCCAGCAGAGGCCACAAAAATGATCAGAGAGCTGGAGCACCTCTCCTATGAAAACAGGCTGAGAGACCTGGGGTTGTTCAGCCTGGAGAAGAGAAGGCTCTGGGGAGACCTTTTAACGGCCTTCCAGTACCTGAATGGGGCCTACAGGAGAGATTGGGAGGGACTATTTGTCAGGGAATGTAACAATAGGACAAGGGGTAATGGTTTTAAATTGAAAGAGGGGAGATTTAGGATAGATGTTAGGAAGAAATTGTTTCCTGTGAGGGTGGTGAGGCACTGGAACAGGTTGCCCAGAGAAGTTATGGATGCCCCATCCCTGGAAGTGTTCAAGACTAGGCTGGATAGGACTTTGAGCAACCGGGTTTAGCGGGAGGCGCCCCTGCCTATGTCAGGGGATTGGAACTAGATGATCTTTAAGATCCTTTCCAACCTAAACTATTGTATGATTCTATGATTATATGTTTAATATAGAATTAGAAGAAAATTAGTAGAGAGAAATAAATACCCTGAATCATCTCTGAGCAACTATAAATCAAACCTGAGTTTGAATGCTTGATTGTTATGAGCAAGACTGCTGTTACATTGGTCTTTGACAAAGTATTGAATTTGGAACTAGTCAGCGTTTCAATGTAGAAGTTAAGGTGATTAACAAAATCAGCAACTTTTCATCAAATGAGTGGGTTAAAACTTGGTTAGTTTATACGCAGGGAAGTATAACAGAGCAAATACGTTTTAATGGGTCATGCAAGGGTCAGATTTGCTCTTATGCTACATAACGCCTTTATTAATGATCTAAAAGAACACACAAAAATCTTTACTAGGAAAGACAGCAGATGATTTTCATCAAATATTGATGGACTCACAATTTATATGGAAGACATGCCACAGCACTGCAGTTCTTTGCATAAAGTGATGTAAACAGACAAAACATGTGTCTATCAACCATATTGGCTAGGTTTTTAAACACAAACTCCTACCTCAGCCAGAACTTCTCAGATGGTTTTTATTTTTGGTTGAATCTCTGTTCAGGAGAAGGAATCCTAAGACTAAGTGGACAAATGAAAAGCTTTGACAGAAGAGCAATGAAAAGTATCTACAAATATGCCTCCCATCTGCTTATCAGGCTTGTCATCATCACAAAACTGGAACAAGTTCAGTGATCCCGTATTTACTGTATGAACTGTATTTGTGAGCCACTGAGAAACTCTCCATTGCAGCTAAAGGTCCCATTCTGAAAAATAAGACATACTTTAAGAGTTTTACTTGCAATTAGGACAGAAGCTGCATTAAATTCTGTGTAAAGTGATCTTACCTCCAAATCAATATTCAGGCACAAGACAGCAAGCCTCTTAACTATGTTTTATAGGTCCATCCATTGCATATTACATTAATAATCATTATTATATTATTATGTTTTCTTCCAGTTGATGTAGTTAAAAATCCTATGCAAGCCTATGGGTGACCCCCTGTAAATGTACAAAAAGAAAAAAATTATCACTCTTCACTGGTAAGATAAAAATTGGCAGTACATAAGGGATGGTTCTCATTTCTGTACACCTCTGAAAGTAGCAGGAAGGTCATGATCAGTAGAAGTATGTCAGGAATTCATAAAGATCAAAAGACAACCATACCTCTGTCAAATATTTGTTCAGTGTCGCATCGTATTTTAGAATAGATACATGCAGTGTTCTAAGGTGGGATATCAGCAGACAGAGTTTTTAGCTGGTAATAACTCCTGTGTGCACACACATACTCCTTCTTCAGAAGAAGTACTTTAAAAGGCACTGACGCAAATCAAGAACTCTGAGATGTTTCGTGTCAGCTGCATGCCATTTTATCTTGCAACAAGGGACTGGCCGAACCACTTGAGCTGTTTTTGATCCTTCCACAATTCTGCTTGTAAAGTCTCCAGATAATTTGGTACTAGGAAAATGTCATATCAGACACTGATACATAGAGCACACACTTTGACAATGTTCTAACCATATGGGGACTGGCTGTGTAGCTACTTATATGGTCCTAATCACTGGGCTATTGAGCAGCTCAGGTATTTAATGCTGTTGATTCCCACAGCCTGCCTATGAGGTAGGGAAGTTTTGTTAGTATGTGCTCAGTCAGAGCATTGTGTTGTTTGATAAAACAAAATACTTGACAAGGTCACACAGGAATTCTACAAGGAAGCTACAGGTTTGGTCCAGACACTAAGTGCACAAAAATCTCTCTACGAGGAGTAATCTAGAATAGCAGAAAATGAAGTAGACCTAGTAATTTAACAAAGTTTGCAATTTTAGGTAGAATTCTGTTTTTGTGAGTTAAAATGACACAACTTGCAACAGAGTACAGAGCAAACATCACACTTCTTACTTAGCTCTGCGTAAACATATGCAAAAGTGATTAAAGAATTCTATAAATTTAATCTAAATATTTACCTACAAGAGTCTTCAAATAATGCCTTACAATTTCAGTATACTAAAATAGTTTCAAGGTGATGGAGCAAATAAGCAGAAGGAATCAAGCTATAGCTCTTTGCATGCTGTCAGGACCCCTGTAGCTCATTTCAGGTCTAGGAGCTGGCTTCCTCATGTGTCCTTTCTACCTTGACAGTGATGGCTTTTCCTGTTCCATCTCCCTGCCTGGCAGGATTGGCATACAGGAGAAAAAACAAAGGGATTTCTGGGATGACTAAATTTGCAATAAAGACTTCTAAAAAATTCATACATCTACCATTGGACTAAGTGATGCAGTTTGGATTTAGAAGTTCCTCTTTAAATTTTGAATGTGTTACACAGGGTAGATGTCTTTCCCTGTGGTTTGTCTCTCAGGTAAATATATTTCTAATGAGCTGGATCATATCAGATATTTATGTAGGTCATGTAGATTGGCTTTAGAAAGGCTACAGATTAAGATTTGGTTGACTTTCTGATACAGTCTTTCACTGATCTTTTCTAGGCAAATTTCTGCGTGCCTTGTGAGTTGGTGATATCTCATGGTTTTGCTCTTCTCGCATTTGTATTTTGAAAAGACTGTCTCAGATTTCAGGGCAATAATGCATGGCATGATCCCATAATGCATGCCCCCAAAAGTTACACTAAAATATACAAAATCAGTATAATACTGAAGCAGGCTGTAAAAAGAGTGGATGTCACCTTTTCCTAGTTCAAGAGTAACTCAAACATAGATAATTAATAGAAAAAATGTTCTTGCAGACACAAGCCCAGCTACAGAAACAGAACCTTACACAGCTGTTATTCATGGTCCTAGATATTGACTTGGCCTACACTTGAACATATTAACCTGATGATTTCTGTAGTGCTAGTTTACAGTCAACATGTTCAATCATACCACTTTATTAGTTTCTTGTAGTCCTCTTTTTTAGTTTGTCTCAGTATAATTTTTTTTCTGCTATGTACTGCAATGTGGCTCCAGTAAGTTATATGAAGTTGAAGCTAAGTTTAGGTAATACATGAATCTCAATCAAATTACAAACCACACATATAATTTCTGACAGTTTAGGCTAATAGTTTTCAGCTCAAATTAAAGTTAAGTAAGAAGCCTTAATTCAGGTTTTTGTCTAACTAATCAGACTTAATTCACAATCTCCTGGCTTTTTATCTGCAGTCCTTGTGATAGGAAAAACAATTTCTCATTAGTTAGGATAGTGGTATGATAGTACTAATGAATTACAATGTTTCCATTACAAATAAAATCTAGGTAGACATGGGAAGAAAGAACCCTTGTGCAGAGATGCCAGGACTTTTAAAATTAAAGATCACTTAAAACTGCTTTTTTTGTTGTTATTTTTGCTTCAAAAGCAGTGTCTTTCCCTTTTATCTTTATAGTTTCTTGTTTCTAAAGTACTCGTATTTCATTCACATTCTTTCCCTTTGTGCAGCCTATTTTTTCTGTACATTGAAATACTGTTGATAAATATATTATGCTGTTTAAATCCTCAGAGACTTCCTGACTTTTGCTATACTGATATATGCAAGCTCACAACACTGCAAATAAAAGGAATTGCAAGTAAAAAGGGAAGTTTTTGAAAGTTCTATAATTTATGGTTATCTGGCTGCATTTTCAGTATCAAAACTATCTCAAGAATATCTTGCTTTCTAGGAAAGTCATAAAGCACTGCTCTACGTTGAGTTTTCACTTAAAAAGAAGCTCATTTGCATTTTGCACCGCAGGGAGTTACTTGTAAACTTCCACACAGCAAGGTGTGAACAGACTAGAGATAACAAACCATGAATTATACAAAGATGTAATTCAATTCATAGAATCACCCCAAAACATAAGTGCTTATCCGGTACTTTTATTTGCACAAAACTTCTTTGATTGTAAAAAATTTGCTACACAATGCATTTATTTTATCAACATCTTTTAACTTAAGAAATGGGTTGAAATAGCACGAAAAATAGCCTTTGCTTGTGAAGGTGTGGTAAGGAAGAGGGCTGGGAGCTAGCCAGACTGAATAAAACTCCAAAGCGCTTATCCCCTCTCTCTGGTGACCTGTGATACCACACGAGGAAATGGAATGAAGTTGTGTCAGAATTTCACATTGGAGGTTGGCTGCTCACTGGAGCAGGCTTCCAGGATAAGCCCGGAGGTCTGTCAGACTTCAAGGAGCATCTGGGATGCTATTAGACATACAATTTAGCTTTAGGTAGTCCTGTGAGGAGCGGAGAGTTGGACTCACTGATCCTTATGGATCCATTCCAGCATGAGATATTGTAAGATTCCACGAAAGAAGTCTTTGTTATGAATTTGAATCACAGGACTAGGAGACTTTTTCTAAAGTTCAGCCAGCAAAAACTATGCCTCTTCTATATCATCTAGATTTTTATCTATTTCAGGTTTTCCAATTTGTTTTTGTTAAATCCCAGTGAATTTTCCAGTAAAAACCAAGTTATTGCACTTTCAGCAGATCCGTCAGAAACAGAAAAAAGTCTTCCAGAAATTTACAAACCCCAGAGTTAAAAAAATATCAGAACCTGTTCAGACTTGTGATCTTACGCCACCAAGTTCATAATATGATCATATAACGGTTTCAAGTGAAAGGACACTCAGAACATCGTATAGTCCAACCTCCCTCTCAAAGTCAGAAGTTGCCCAGTGCTCTAGTCAGTCACTTAAAAAACCTTAAAGATGGGAATTCCACAGGCTCTCTGTGCAACCTGTTCCAGTACTCAATGAAGATCCATCAGAACTTGAGACAGTACTGCCCTCCAGCACCTCATCTGTTCCCACTCAGTTTGATGCCACCTATAAACTTGAATACAGTCCATTATCCAGATTTTTGATGATGTTAAAGAGCATTGACTCCAGAATAATCTTATAAGGAGCGTTACTCATAGCTGGTCATTAGTTAGGCTTTGAGCCATTAAATACTATCCCCCCCATCTGACAATCCATCCAGTTTCCCACACCTGGAGTTGCCTTTCTAGTCAATAATGCAGAAGTTAAAGACTACTGTGCTATATGGGCCCGTCATCATAAAACTGCTTCCAATAGTTTAAAGAATATTTATCCATCTATCCATGTGTTTTTGACTGGTTGGTCAACTGCAGATACTTACCAAGGTGGCAGTGCCCACAACGCTCCTCTTTTTGGCAATTCCCTTTATTTTGACCAATAAGTTCTTGACAGGTTTATTGACCATTTCCACAGGCTCTTTTGCATGGAGGCTTTGTATAAACTGTCCTTCTCATCCCCTTATTTCAAGAACTTGTATTTATCCAGCAGCACTCCAGTGTGATGTGGCTGATAGGAGAAATAATAAAACTAAATGACTTAGTTATTTAGTCACTTATTATTCAAAATTACTTAAATAATATAACTGTTCAGTGGGTTTAAATTTGTTTATTTCTTCAGTCATTCATTATTTTAAAAGTGGATATTTTATTAAAAGGTTTTTAACATAAGGTGATTGCCTTAGTGCAGAATGAATTCAGAGTACAGAGCATGAAGAACTGCAGGAAGACAGCTGAACAAGGTATCAGAATAAAATACAGACATACATCCTACAATTTTCTTATCGGACTTAAGATTTATTTTATCAGACTTTATCTGAGGTAATTTAAGCAATTGTTAGAAGTGGTGTGCCAGTAACCCAAAAATAGTCTCAGTTTAAACTATAGACACTTGTTTTGCCTCTGAAGGAAAGCAGAGCCAAAAAACACAGTCAGTTCTAGGAATTCAGAGGTAACATCATACAAAAGGTTTCAACACCGGAAACCTTATTTTGCTTTCTCTACATCACTGGGGTTTTAGGATAGTTCTTAGTATTCATAAATTCGTTGCTCACAGTTAGGTAATCCTGAAGTCTGTCTTCTGGTTTTAATAGTATATCAACCAAAAAAAACTTACTCACATCTTCTACACAGTCATTAATCTCATGCTTGAAGAACATGACTGGAAATCTTTCTTTAGGAGAAAACTTTGACTAAGTTCTGTGGTTAATGGTCAAACAGTACCCTTCACTGACAGATGAGGAGCTCGTATAAAAATCTTAAGGGAATGATTCTTTGAAGGATATATAGTTACTGGAGAAAAATGGCTTAGTCCACTCAATAAAATTAAGGAATAGAAAAGGTAATATAACTGTTGATTCAACAGAATGATAAATGTGGCATTTTGGGGAGAAAATGAAACTATTTAAATTAAAGGGCAGTGCTGTCACAAGAAAAAATGAACATAAACTAGCCAGGAGGCAAGAAATACTTTAAAACCATCAAAGCAGAGTAGTCCAGCACATCTTTCTGATAGAAGTTTCAAGAATGGAATTTGACCCTTTATATAAAAGATGAAAAGACAGTTACCTCCTGTGACCAAGGAAATTTCAATAATTTCTGCTAGAAAGTTGTAAGTAGCAATCTGTTGTTAAAGTGAAATCCAGAATAGCTACCAGTATTTCTTAACCATTAATAAATGTGTACAAAATAGATACAATAAAATGAAAATTACTTCAGTGAAATGAAATTAAGACACCCCAGCTAAAGTGTTTAATATGAATGAAAACAGTGTAAAGTGTTATTTGTGGAAGCTGGCTTGAGGCTCTGAATATGGCTTTCAGGGACTTTTGATAAACATATGTTGATTTTTGATTGAAAATCTGGAGTTCAAAAATCACTTAAGGATCAACTATTCCAAAATATTTTATGGAATATTAAATTATTTTTGTTCATTTATTTGTTCCTATCAATTTTTCTAAGGTGACAAAAACAGTCATATGGAATTTCTGTTTTATTATTTTTTTCTGCCGGCAAACATTACATGAAAAAATATGACTAGTTCTTAGAAGAAAGCAGACAAGCAGAAATATTTTTTTTTTAATGCAGAGAAGTTAAAATATTTTCCTCCATAAATCTAGTATTAGCCTATGAATGTGTAAACATCACAAAAGGATACTAAATGCATGTAACAGGAAGAAAAGTTTTACAGGCTGTACTCTCTCTAAACCACAACATAAGCTCACCATTGGTCTGTTGCTGCTAATTTTTTGGAAAGCCTATGAATGAGTCATTTTCCTTCTCTTCATAGTCTTGACAACCTCCATTCCCTTCCATTACGGCTGTGAGAAGAGACGGCTACCTATTACCATATCTTTCTTCAGATGGAGGTGAATTTACTGAAGTTTGAAGCATAATTAACCAGCTAGTAGACTTTCCCATTGTGTTTATCTTCCTGAAGCTTGAGAAAATCTTAGAAAAGTGGTTAAGAAGAGTTTTCTAGAACAAAGAAAAACAAATAATTTAACTGTTAAGGACTATGAACACATGGGTCAATGTGAGGTTTTAAGATCCAGCTGCTTATGACTAATGTGAGCTGTGTCTATGTTACACAGTAATGTGATTCCAATGAGCTTCCTACTGAAAACAAAGCTTGGTCAGGGGTTACAAGAAACTCCAGCTACCAGCAAGCACTGTAATCTAATTTCACACTGTCTATGTGCTTCTCACATTGCTTTTGCTGGTAATCAGTGACTTTCAGAAAAAAGGTGTTGGTAAGTATGTGTAGCAGCCACCCAGTATAACCACTACTGGCCCTGCATAATTTTTTTACTGCTAATTTCCACTGTGGCAAAGCTGTTAATGAAGCCTTCAGGTACTACCAAGGTGCAGAAGGTTAGAGTTTTCTCTAAGTTTAGAAGTAACTTGTGCCTACTGGTGTTATAGGCTTGAAAATAATACAATTCGCTAACAAAAGGAAAAACGCCGGTTCTGTATGGCAGACAGAGATTCAGATATAACTTGCTGGCTGCTAACTTTTTGTTTGGTTTCATTACAAACTGAGCTCTGTGCATTTGATCCACAGAAAATACGACTCTCTTACAGAGCATGCTTTCTATATGAAACAGCAGCTAATTCGTCCATCTCTTAGGGTCCCTTGGGCAAACCAAGCTGACACCTGACATATTTAAGAAAAGTGAAAAAAAGAAATAAAACAGACATTAATAATTAATACAGACAGTAAGGAAAGATTAACAGTGGGAAATGGAAAACAATTTCCTTTTTAATAGAAATAAGGGATAACCATTGTGCCTTAATGAATGGTCTTAGATACGTGGAACAGTATCTACCTATACGCTTAAGTACTCAAATTACCTGAAGTTATTTATGTTATTTTAGTAACAACTTCTAAATTCACAGCAACACAAGACTGAAATGGACCCCCTGGATGGTGGAAATCCACGCCTTGCTACCTGAGGCAACTATGGCGAGTAATCCTTTTATGAAGTGATCAAAGTCCTCTTAAAAATTAATTTTATTGTTGTTATTTTCATTTGGGGAAGTTGCCTATAAAACTGCTACCAGATAGCTGTTCCAGAACCTCACTCCTTTGGTGGAGTAATAAAGTTTTCAGCATGATTTATTTCTAGCCAGTTTATCTATCTGTTCCTGTGCCAACACTGTTGGCTTAAAGTCCCTCTTTCCTGCTCCTGGTACTCACTTTTTTGACACGTTTAGAGAAGCAACAATCTTATACCTTTTTCCCAGATAGACCAGAGCAAAGTATTCTAATTTTACATCTTGATAGCTCTTCTTTGTGTCTTCTTCCTTTCAAATTTATTTGTTTTGCACCTGAGGAATGAGAACGTCCACCCCATGCTCCAGGCACTGCTGCCTTCTATTGCCTTGCACAATGGCATTTTACGAAATCCTCTTACCAACCTTGCAATTCCACAGGGATCTTCCTGCAAAAATCTGAAATGGAGTTTCAGCTGCTTGGGTTTTCCAATTTCAGAAGTTCACAGTTAAGAATTTTGGTTTCCTTTTCACAGTGTCAATTTTCTTTCTTACACATTTTATCCTAGTAGTCCCCTTTCCTTTGATTCTGTAATAAGAACTGTAATCATTAATTTCAAGGCAGGTGGACATCATCTTTTCTCTACTTACTGCATTCAAAAAAATCTTTCTTTCTAGGTTACATAGAGTGGCCCATCTTCAACTGGAGGGCAAGGAGAACACTTTTGTCCAGCGAACTGCATAGCCAGCTGGTGGCAGTACTCACCTGACAAGAACTTCAAACCCACTCAGGTTGAAGAGGCCATAAGATGTCCAATGTTCCACTTTTGTAGCAAAGACATTGACCTTTAGACTGCTAAGCAAAAGGCCACATCCTGATATTTCTCCAAATGAAGACATTCTAGGAGGGTTTTCAGGTTCCATGTCTTAGGTTCAGAGATATCCTCAGAGTCAAGGAAGGAAGAGAGTACCTCTAAGAGGCAGAACTGATACATACCTTTCCCTTTGGCAGTTGGTGGGTTGATCTGTCCTAACACCCAGGAAACAGACTGTGGACTTTTGCCTTCCTTAACTTACCTGTACAGAACCAACATGACCATGTTTACCCTGGGAATTCAGAGCTGGGCACATAGTTCATAGGCACCATAATACCAAACAAGTCCCTACGTTGAATGCTTAAATCTCTGTACTACTCTGCAGCAAAAATAATGGAATACAGCTGCACAGAACATGGCTCAATGCCTCTTGCTATCAACTTTTAGAAGCATTTCTCTGTTTTCCCATTTCTTGCATGACAAACAAGGTTTACAAGTCCTCCCTATTCTTCAGCATGTACTGTTCTGATTGATAACTAATATAAAAAATTGTATGCCTATCTCATTCTTCCTTTGTTCTCACAAATACCATACTTTGTGCATAATTTCCAGTTGACTCACTATGGAACAAAGTAGAAATAAGAATGTTGCCAATTTTAATGTTGTTTGCATGACACAAAATTTTTATTTGAATTTTGATTTTATTAATAAAATATTCAAAGCAGTTCCTCTTAGATGATACACTGGCAGCAGACTTGATAAACAGTGAAGTATACTTCAGTACAGTTAAAAATAATAACCTTTCCTTAAGAGAAGAAATTGCTTTATACCTGCTTGCCTACTTCCCACTTACCTTATTTTTTCTCTTTAGGCTAAACCATGAAACTTCTGAAGTGTCCATTTACATGCTATTGACATAAGCTAAAGAAGATAATTTTGTTTCCAAGCACAAAAATCCTAATTGCCACATTTCAATAAAAGCTACCATGGTGGTTGTGAGAATCCCAGCATAAAGACGCTTTGCTGAATAGTATAAGGCATGGTAGCTTGCAATAAATTATAAGTGAGCCAGATCCTCAGTTGCTTTAAACTACCAGGGCTCCACCGGTAGAGAGAGGATGATTTACACCAGCTGAGGATCTGGTGTTTGATTATTATATGGTGAGGGCAGTGCCTATTTGACATGCAAGTATGAGCTATCAGATTTGTCCTAAGGGAGGTTCATGCACTTCCTTTGTTTTCCACTGCCAAATTCCTTTGACATTCTAATTTGGGTCCCTGAGATAATTTATAACATAAATACTGCTGAAGATAAGGGAGCTTTGATTCCATTTTATATGTATAGCTCTTTCTTGGAGATAATTTAATTTCTAAAGCAGTAATAATAACATCTCAAATAATGGTGCTTTCAGGGAGTATGACCTGTAATAAACTGTCACCAAATGAGGACGACAATAGATCATCCTTCCAGATGACGCAGTGTTCATTTAAGACTGGAAGAAACTGAGATGTGTGCAAATGAAACTGTATTCTGCAGTATTTGATTTATATATCTAAAGCAACAACTCCAAAAATACGTTCAGAGGAAAACCCATTTTTCCAAAATCTAAACTGTTGTCCCCAGAATTATCATAAAAATTGTAAAGTTTTCTTCATGTTTATGTTTATATTCTATTTATAAACATCTTTATGTTGAAGTGGTGCTTGGAAGCTCTTGCATAAAGAAGGTCTCTGCTGTAATATAGGTGCAAAGGCACAAAGTAAAACAAGCTCTCTCATAAAGACCTTACTGCTCAAATTGCTAGGGAAGAAAAAGAGACCTTTGCTATGGAAACAGGGTATAGACAGATTAAGTGACTTGCTCCAGGTCATTCCTGAATAGCAGTTCAATGCCTTAAGCATGAGGCCATTCTTTCCTTCCATTTTGGGTCGGGTATTTGGAAAATGAAGATGTATCTTTTTTCTGCTTTTTCCACTTTTTTTTTTTTTTTTTTCTCTGAAGCAATCTGCACAAAACCAGAAAAGCAGAATATTTTCAGAAGCACCTGTGTTAGGTATTCCAAAATAAGTCAGTTTTGACAGGAGTCGTTGTTAAGGTGGCTTTCAAACTCTTTTCAACCAGAATCTCCTCTTGGAGGATAATAACCCCTTTGTTTAGTCGTTGCCTAAATCTAGAGAGAGATAAGTGCTAGCAACACTTCAAACCAGGAAAACAAAAAACAAGAACAAAAATACCTGACTTCCTTGGAATTGCACTTTATATATACTTAGAAATGCTTCAACACTTTGGGCTTGAGTGTCTGACTCAGGACTGGCATCAATGTCTTCTTCAGAGGCTAGAAACAAAATATTCTTTAGTTTAAGTTCTCCAAAATACTAAGGTGTAAACTCAGAAAAAGCAGTGATGGCCAACCCTTTCATTTCCACTGGAAAAATAAGTAGCGGCTTTTATTACTCCAGGTTCAGTGCCCATCTCAGAATGTCTGAATCTGTGCATCTCGTCCTTCACCACAGCATTATAGGTAAATGACTATCTTCTCTTTTAAGGAAGTACCTCAGTTTCCTCTATGCTATGTTACTTTGGTGGTGGAAGGATACAGGTTTGAACTCTTCCATCTAAGGAAGGGATAGAAAGTAGAGTTTCTTGGTAGGTGAGAGTGGCCCAGTACTTCACAATTCAGGGTTAATGTACTAAAATATACTTTCAAAATATGAAAAGAAAAGCAATAGTGACTTACACAAAATAAAAATTCTTATTTTGGAGTAACTTTCTGCACATTTTGGCTCCCAGGTGATTGGATGTATCTAAGCTCACAGCAGAGAGGAAGCCTGTACCTTAAGCTAGTGCTAAACAGCAGTACAAACACTTTGTGTAGCTCCTTTTTAAATCTGTATGTTTTATAATTGCCTTTTTTTTTTTCAGTTTCTTGCTGTACAGGGATATTAATGTTGTAAAATAAAATGTCCTAAATTCCACTTTGGGAGCTGGGATCCCAAAAAAAGGACAGTGCAGTCTTTTACTGAATTGCATCCCAAGGGCTGTTCTGTACTGCTGGCTTCTTAAACATGGGTCAGGTTTCATGCAAGGGGACCTTGGTGGCCAGCTGAGTCATTTTATGATTCATTCAAATGAACGAATATTTTCTCTTTTTTTGCAAAACAGGTGTGAAGTCTATAAAGCAGTGGGGGAACAGCTGGTAAAACACATGGGTCAAGTGCAGATATTGTGGTAGATTTCCTCTAAGGAAAATGGCCAGTCAGCACTGCTTGTACTTGCTGTCTCCAGGAATGTGCCAGTAAGCTCCAGTGAGACCTGCAGTGAGTAAGTGCACAGCTACACATCATCCCTCCCGAAAGGGTCTCTTGCCAAATTTCAGAGGAGACAAGCAGCCTTTTGTGTTAGTCCCCCAAACCAGGCAAGGCACTTTCTCACTCACTATAGCAACTGTCACTGCAAGAGTGATGACAGTGGGAACTAAACCGCCACAAGTGAAACTGAATCAGCTCCTCTGGAAGGAGAGCAGCATTCCTAGCATAATTCTAGGGCCTCAGGCCAGAGAGGAAAAAGATCCTTTATCTTGATATTTCTCCCTTTGGCTACAGAACTAGCTGCACTAGTAAGTTAAGTCCTCTCCTGATCCACACATCATTTTGACAGCTTGATGCTCTCTACTGCCTCTTCTTCATCTCTACCAACGTCTCCTCTGGAAAGCTTACTCTAGTTTGAAAGAATTCCGAAAAACAAAAACAGAAACAAAACCAAGACCAAACCAAAAATACAAACCAAACCAAACCAAAACCCCCACAAAATAAATACTTTAAAATTCATGGGAATCCATGCCTGCCTCAGAGACCATATGGAAAGATGGTACCTCATCAGTACTCCCAGAAACAGTCCTTTGAATGCCTGAAGGATACTCTCCTTTTTGAATGGAATTTTGGTTGTGTGGCAGTAGTGGAAAGGTTGAACCGAGGAGAGAGTATGTCTTCCTTCCATCCCTCCTTCTGTACTTCCTCCCTCCCTTGCTTCAGTCCTGCTCCAAGTTCTAATGTCCAAATCACTGAAAGTTCTTACATAACCAAAAATTATTTGAAAATTTCCTTCAGCATCTGCTTCTTCTTCAGGTATATGTCTAAAATGTGCTAAATGTAATGACAATTACTTAATAAAAAGCTCTTAAAAATGTACAATTTCTCACAGACAAACCAGGTGGAGTAATTACTTGGTCTGCCAGGTTTTCAAAATCAGTTTCACAGGATAGTGCTCGGGTCTCCTTTTGACATGTACAATACACTGCCTGTGCAATACTTCAAAAGTATAAGGACATCTGAAAGGATAACTTCAACTACATTGAAACCCATATGAAAATACCCTTGCTGTCTTCCTGTGCACAGAAACCTGCTTTAGGCAAGGCTCAGATCCAGTGTGAGTCCAACAGCACTGAGTGAAGAAGAAAACCTTTTCTTTCCCTCATCTTCAGTTGATGTGGAAGAGAGGGGGGAAAGAAACTGTCAGTTATGCCTAATTTATATCTGTCATTCTTTAGAATTAGCAGTGACCAGAAAATTCAACTGAACTAATAAGCAGGTAGAAAGGATGAGGTGTCTTTTTAAGCAAGGAGAATAAAGACCCAGAGTCTGAAGACTCTGAAGCTACATTTAGGAGAATAGGGCATGCAGCTGCATGAGGGCTAAGGTGTGCATGGAGAATAGCTCTTGAATTACCAGCATTACCCACTCTGGCACACACACTAGGGTTTCAAGAATGTACTGATAGGATGGGCATCAAATAGAGTCCTTGTGGACTATTTTGAGATTTCTTAACTACATGAATAGATTCTTCTTTCCAGTATACTCAAGTGTAATTCTATGCCAGGAAGAACCACTTTTGCTTTTTTTTATTTATTTTTTCTTTTTTTTTCATACTTTTTCCCCATTCTGGTGCATGAATACTCTTGAGAAGAGATTGGGAAAGTGAACACAGTACTGGCTGCTGCTGGTATTGGCTAGCAGAAAGGTTACACCTATTTGGTTTAGTTTTGCATAGGCAGGAAGAAGAGATGGCAGCAGGTACATGAAATGCCTGTGATGTGGGAGCTGCTTGTTCCATTTTTGTGGATGTACGTCCTTTTCACTGTGTCTCTCTCAAGCATTGGTAATAAAATCTCCTGTATACATCTTTAGATAGTAACAATATGCACACGTATAGGGTCCAAACAATAACCAGAGCAAAGATTAAGTAGCAAACCCGGTTTGAAGCTCTATTCTCTTTTTCTTCTTCTCCCATTACCTCATCTTTTGCCTTTATCTTTCACCTATGGCAGCCTTTGCTGAACATAATTGTCCTTGACTGATTAACAATATATCCAACCACCTACAATCATATAGTGATCACTATCTCTACCCGTATCTCTCTCTCTCCTTAAATTCATCACAATATCAGATAATTGAATGTAGAAAACTGAAATACTCCAGCTTTTCCATTGAAATGTGCATGCTCCTTGTAATGCTTGCCAGGGCTGAAGTTGGTAGAACAGGCTGTGAATTATGCTTGGCTGAGAGATGATAGGACATTCAATTAGGTTAGAACGATTCGGGAAATAACCTTATTTGTGTAGCAAAGAAGGTAGAGAGACACTCAAAAGAACACAGCTATAAATTACCACATTAGCAAGAGCTTTTGAATCACTGATAATTACCTCTGCATGTTTTCAGCCCTCTTAGTTAGCAAGCTGGAGTTAAAATTAAAATATTTTTGCAAAGGTTTAATTCAACTTCAGCTTTTGACCTTAATGTTTGGACAAGTGGTCCTTACAGACTTTCCTCTTTGGTTCAAGATATAATTATGTTGCAGACAAATAAGTCTGTAAGTAAGGTAAACTACCTTACAAATTTACTATTCATTATTCTGCAGTAAATTACTTCCTACATATTCTTCCTTCCAGTCAATGTAGAGAAGACTGTCTTCATGAAAGTACCTTAAGCTGCATCAGATTTCCTTAGAGTAAGACTATAAATGGGCAGCATACAAAGAAAAATGTGTCTTGTAAATTCGTCCTCATAGTCTTGTATTAGTTGGTTTGAGGATCCAATGTTTTCTGTTGACTTCCCAGGCTTTTAAGTAAATGCTTAATCTGCCTTGTTTTTATTGTATATGAAACAGAGAAAATAAATTCAACTGCTTTTCAGCAAATGACCAGAAATTCTTCCTGCGTATGGAAGACCTGAGTCTATAGTATCTGAAAATTATTGGCTTTTCAGTGCCATCTTGTCTGAACTGTGATCATCAGTCCATTCCCTTCTACCTCAACACATGAACTAAATCCCACAAATTACACAGAAATGGTGTGTGAGTGGAGCACGTTGTATGAAAGCTTTTCAACTCTTGAACTTGATTTTTCCTTTAGTGTAAAATAGCCTGAATTTGATTACTTTCTTGGACGGAAGTTGAAAGGTTGAAGGAGAAAAAGGAAGAAACGTGCATTTTCAGTCAGTGGAATTCTTTGAAAAGAATTCTCTAACAATGCTAGATTTGTAAATAGAGTTTCAAAAGTTGCTATTATTATTCCAAATTAATAATGGAATATTATTAATGTTAATGGATTTTTCCAATACTAAAATAAAACTAGCTTTGGAAAAGATGGTCATGCTGCTTTAAGATTTTTTGGATTTTTTTCCTGTTCAGGAGAATCTGATAAAAAAAATATTCTATATTTAATATGTTTTATTCTGCAGATTATATTCAATTAGACTTAAAATCTATTTTCTGTTCTTTCACATCTCCTACTCAAAAGTTCTCTATAAGAGTATCTGTTCCCGAGTTGCCTGACCCTTGTTCCTGAGAGAAGAGTACACCACTAGCAAGTTCCTTAGGATGAAGCATCAGTCAAGTAGGGAGGCAGTGAAGAAAATGACCACCCAACTAGAAGCAGATGATACTGCACAAATTCAAGGAGCTATAAAAACAAAATAGAAAGAATGAAAGAATTTTTTAATACTTCAAAAGTCTTCTAATCTCCTGGTGGTCTTGATTTTTATCTCAGTTACACCAAGGAAGGAATTGATTCAAATTTATCCATCTCTTATGCAGTAATGTGGATCCAAATTTCTGCCACAATATGTTAATAACTCTTAATTAATTACAGTAATTAATGAATTACATTAATTAATTATGTTATTGTTAAAGCAATGGTATAGCAGTCACAATTCCTTTAGCTTTTTGCATAGTATGTAAAAATAGTTTATCTTGTAGGAAGCAATGGTCATAAATTAGATACACAATGATATAATAACGTTAACATTTACCTGTTATCACCTTTAGAAGAAAGAAATTATTAATAATTCTCCCTATAGAGTCCAACAGCACTCTACATTTGCCTACAAAAGGAAAGGTAAATGTAATTTAAAATATATATGTTCAAAAGAGTGTGAGAAAAGTTAGTGGAAAGATTCTGAATTACTTTTCTGATTATTTGTATCAGGGTCTCAATGAACTCTCAAGTTTTCCTAGTGTATCATAACCACACAATGTCTCTTCTAGATTGCCTTTCCTTGTCCTTTGTAGTGCTGAAGGCATTTCCATGATATAACAAGTAATAACAAAATGCTGTTCGTTGCAGTTCTGCTTTCATGAATCAGTTAAAAGATGGCAAGGCAGAAGATACTGGAAACATTTTTCATGTCACAGAGGTTTCTCTTACATCAGAGTTAAAAATCTGTCTGCAAGCCTGGGTGAATGGAATAGCACAAAGTACCTAAGTCAGTAGAGCAGCAGTTGTTCAGTGCTGCTCTTTGCAAAGCGTGCAGGGGGCTTTCCTGCCAGTTTTCATGGAATGCTAAAAGCCTTGTACAGCTGTTTCACACAGTCAGTGCATGCATTAAAGTATAGCAAAAGGAGAGAAAAAGATGTTATTCTTTGCTGCTGTTCAGAGAAAGTGATACATTGGCACCACACTGCATTTTGATTATATTTCATCACAGGTTGCTTGATACTGTCATTTGGCATTTATTTCCTTAGTGCAAAAGTGCATTGGAAAAATGGGCAACAGAATCCCAGAATGGAATTGCTTTGAGTTAGGTATAATGTAAATAAAGTAAGACTGGTTTTGCCCCAGCAAGCTTATAGGCTGAAAGATAAAAGAAAAAAAAAAATATTTTCTAAGGTTTTTCAAGGCTAGTAAGTGACAGAACTGTTTCCTGAATGCTGTCACATAATATTGAATTTGTTTCCTCGTCTTCACTTCAGATTTAAAAAGAAAATTCACACCTTGAAAATTTCTCGAAAGGATGAAAGCATTTCTGTTCTATTTATCTTGCAGAAAGGAAAATAGAGGTGAACTAATTCATTTCATCCAACCAAAATATCTGATGCTGTGTTACAGGCTGCAAAAACATACTGAAAGTTAAGTGTTATATGCAATATATGGGATCTAAGCAATAGAGAAGAAAATGGAAACCTTTAGAAGTTTTCATAGTTAAAAATATGGAGTTATACAGAACAATATGGTGATGACTACAGGAAAAATTAAAACATACTGTAATGTTGTCTAAATAGATCCATGTATAACTAGTAAATTAACTAATGTATTTCAAGATCCAGTGACAGCTGAAATGATTCATTTTAGTATTAAAAGCATAGTAGCTTTGTGTACTGTCAGTAGCCTACTAGCTTCATTTTTCAATGGAAGGTGTTACAAAGAAAATGATGTATTTTTTCTCTGAAGCATCTGATGCCTGAAAACATGACAATACTAAAATGTTTTTGATAACTATTTAGTGCTATATTGCTGGAAGGATATAATCCACCATTGCTTGGCTATTTCCCAGAAAGCTGTGAAATCACGTCAGGATTGTGTTGAAGAAAGTAAACTACAATTAAATGGTTTGAACTAGTAACTCAGTTATCATTTATTCTGGCATCAGTCACACTGAATAATGCCAGTGCTTTGCATTTGTGGGCCTGAGGTACCTGATTTCCCCAGCTAAAGCTGGCAGGAGCCCAGCAGTTCTGCCAGCCTCAGTTTGAACGATGCTGGCATAGGTGACTGGCTGGATTGGGAATTTGGTCTTTGACAGGGTCCCTCAAAATGCAGTGGACATACACTCTGGATTTCACAGGTCTACAGCAGCCATCCCAGCTGCTCTCCAGGATATCTGAAACTATATATTTGGGGATCTAAAAGGTTCTGGAGGAAAGTAACTGCTTGGGATGAGGACAGTCAGCTGCTTATGATCCCGGCAGACTTGGGATCCCTGGGAGAATCCAGATGCTGCGCTTTCCCTGCGGTCATAAGCTCTGGACAAAGATTTCTGCTGAGTGAAGTATTTGGCACCATGGATATCAGTGTGACTCTCTAACAAGGGGAAGCTTTTAAAATGGGCAAAAAAACAACCTTGGCATTTATTTGGACAGTACTTTACTGCTGCCACAGGGAAGCATATTTTGAGAAAGAGAAAAAAATGTAATTTATTTTTTTAGTCTGAATATTATCAACTATTGCAATGTAAGAAATTATAAGCTTCAAACAGCTCTTTTAATATGTTATGAAGTAGTGAAAATACTTTGACTGACTCTTTTCCAGATAGGAAGTGAGAAGCACATTGAAAAATCTTTCTTGGCTCCAGAAACAAGCTTACTTCTTCTTTTGATTTTCCTAGCAATAAAACAATCTTGGACTTAATGTTTATCTTAATAACCACGAAGAAAAGAAGCACAAAAGCACACACAAAAAACAAAACCAAACCAAACCAGCTGAATTATCTTTCTGAACTACATCAAGACTTAAAATTTCTCTTCCGTTTCTGGAAACGTGTTGTATCCTGTTCTAGGCTCTGGCTTTCTTTGGTGGCCTCAGTACCCCATTGCTGTGCGTGTGGCAAGTCAGGCACATCTCCCATCACCACCCAGCCCAGAAATCTGCTTGCTGGAGCAATCCAGACACGTGCTGCTCTCCTGATTCTTCTCCCCTTCTCCCAGAGCCGATGTGGGGCAAGTATCAGCAAGAGTGGAAAAAAGCAACTAGCAGCCGAAATTGGTATAACGGAACTCCACCTGACTTGGCAAGGTGTAGGTTATTTTTTGGCTTTTCGGGCAGAACTGCTGATTGCAGATCACAAAGGTTCTACGGTAAGTCTCGAGTGTGTTATTGAGCAGAACACAAACACAGTAAACCCACCCAAGGAAAAAGGTCTCTGTTAATTGCTTAAATTCAATCTTTGTGGGGCTACCAAGTGGCTGATGTAAGACTAGTGAACACAATCCAACTCATTCTGTTCTAACACCAGTTCTTCCATTCATTATTTTCTCTTCTCCATCCCTTTATTTTCTTTCCTCTTTAACAATGGAGTAATATCTGCTTTCTGCTTCCTGTCAACAAAGTGTAACAAAATTGAATCTTATGTATTATTGAGTAGCTTTGAGGTGGTTTGATTTTTGTTTGTTTGGTTTGGTTTGTTTTTTTTCCCTGTACTAAACACATAAAGTACTCTGGAAGTTCTGTAGTTTATTTTGCATTCTTGTCATCAGATGCACAGTATATGTCGAATGACTAGGCTCAATTTCTCTCCTTATAGACTCTTTTATATTCCCTGATTTGCAATAGTTTGCAAGAGTCAGCCCCTTCTAAACTCCATTAGGTAACACAGAACCTTAGTGATTGTAAGGGAACAGCTTGTTCTGTTTCTGTATGTCTGTCAGGAATAGTATGTGTTTCATTGATGTATTGAAGTACAGGAGATTTCATCAAAGGTTAAGTATTAAGTTCTCATATGTAAGACTTCAAAAATTGACATGGTGGGTCATATGCAGAGAATATCTAGTCATCTCCTCTCTGGCAAATGTAAGAAAAGAGGAGTAGAAGGAATCTCCTTCCCTAAAATTTCTTACCAGACACTTCTGAATGGAAAATTGGATTGTTATTAGTAAGTACTTCTGTTAATATAATTTTTTTAATATATTTAAACATCTGGTCTCCACAACCACCCCAACCAACCCAGCCAAACATTTTGCTCATGTACTACTGATAAAGTACTTCTTTTTGACTTACTGTTTCTGTTCAGTTGTTCTGGAATTCCCCTTCACTTACCAATTATCTTTCTCTTTCAAATGCTTAGTAATTGTTGATTTGAGTTCACCTTTTTCATATTTATGATTTTGTACATCTTTATCATGCATCCTATCAACTGTTTCAAGATGAAGAACCCTAGTATTTAATTTTTTCACACTCTCAAATTGCACTGCCACTCTGAGAGTAAAGACTGTTACTAAAAAGAACATCAGCCAGTTTTTCACCAAATATTTTCATTTTACATGGGCGAAAAGGTTTTGCAAGCTTTGGAACTGCATTAGTACATACAAGAATACAGTTGGTCGAGTTTTTTTCCCCAGATACTGCTAGTTTCTCTCCCTTGATTTACCTGACCTGTACGGATCCTAATGGCCTCTCTCATTTCACATTCTATGACACAATTGGGACAAACTTCCCAGTGGATTATCCATCTCTTTAAGACTTCCTATCTAAGTCTCATCCTCTAGAAAAAGACCACAGTCCTTTAAAAAAAGGCTAAAGAGTGAGTTTGATTCTTTACCCTATATTACGAAAAATATTAGACTGAGTCATTGAAATGGTTCCTCTAAATTATATAAAAATTATTGTGCTGATTCCCCCTTAAAATTACATTTTTACCTTCTACTTACTATCAGTAATAGTATTAATAACTATGACTCCATCTCTACTACCATCAGCTTTTATGTATGACAGTAATTAAACATAAAGCTCAAGCTCACATTTCTCACTTCAGAACATATTTTTCCCTATGGAATAACAGTTGGTCAGATTTGGTAGTTTAAAGTAATTCTGCTGAGTTTGGTTTTCTTGCTTCCTGATTCAAGTCTTCCATCTTGGTCATATTTCACCGAGAAAAAATATTTTTCAATCTAGAGAGTACAGACACCTCATATTTAAGCTAGACCCACAGCTCTCCCTCCAGCAATCCCTGACACATGCATTTCTGGGTTTCCGCAGTTGTTTCACACCTTGCCTCTTTTCCTTTTGCGCCCATTCAGACTTATCAGAGGAAGTTCAGGAGAGCATCAAGGATCCATGCACATCAGCATATTGCTTTTCCACTGGTGTGCCAAGCCAGCTCAAATATCTCCTAATTGAGACCAATACAGAATGTGTGAAACTTCTGGTGGAATTCCTCACACTGGGATTCAAACCGCAATTGAGTACCATATGCTCCATGAGAATGCTTATTTTTCCTCTTTCACTTTGAATTAAAAGGAAAACCACACAAATGGCGTAGTAAGAAAAATCCAAAAACCAACTCCAAAATGATGTTCATAACAACCCCAAAAAGCACCCAAGAAAGGACCCATTTCCCAGAATTGATATTTAAGTGAAAAGTTTCTCATCAAATTGAACTGGAGTTAAACCTCAACCAATTATATTTAAATGAAATGAAAAATAAATACAGCTGAGCTATTAAGATAGCTGGAATAGCTAAAGGTCTGTCAGCACTTCCATTATAAACCTAGTTTGTTCAGGGGATTATAAGTGCTGTAAAAATGTGTTCCAGGCTGAAACTTGGCAGACAAAGGTTGTAGTTTTAGGGCTGGGATTTTTTAATCTTTTTTTCTTTATTATTTTTTTAAAAATGATCAAAAAAAAAAAGGATTGTCCACTTTTAAGTTATAGGATTGGTAGGCTCTGGAATTTTCCAACATTATTTTTGGTGTTCCTATAATTAAAAAAAGGTCTGATTTTTAAAATAAGATGATGTAAGCTATTATTAGTCCATGATGTGAACTAACCATATGCTGCTTTTGGGATTTGTACAGGGGTTTATTTTTAAAAGGCAAGTGAGTTCAAATGCAGGTCACTAGACTAATATAGTTTGTTTGACTCACAGGGTGGGATTTTTCAAGCACCCTCAGCAGTGGCCTACCTCAGCTCCCAACAGCTGACATCAGTGGTGTCAAAAGCTTAGGACTTACTAAACCTCCACTCATCAGCTGGGATAATGACAATAAACTGGGACACCCGCTTATTCTTTTATTATTCGGCTCTCATGCTTTCTACTTGTTATAGACTGGAGTTTCATCAAAAACTCTCAGTATGGGATAGCACAGATTTATTGATATAATTTTTTCGCTGCCTCCTTCTCTCTGGTGGCTTATAGATGTGGGAAACCAACTGAGCATCAAAGGGGTTTCCCTCCCAGCAACCACCTCCTTAATAAGCTTCTGCAACGAGTACAGGATTAGCTGGGGCACAACACACACTTCTAGCCTTTAACAAGGAAGTGAGCGAGCTCTGCTTGTCTACTTCACCCTACAGACCACAGCATGACAGCAACACTACGCACGGCATGGATGTGAAGCTAGAAAAGAGATGAGCTGTGAATGCAAAGCACTTGTGGCAGTTGTCTAGGAACGTGACCAGTTAGAGAGAAGCAAAGATACTTTGTAAGCGTGTGTGTGAACAGGCACCACTGCAAATGTTTTTGTCATATCAAGGAACATTAACTTTCACTTTTCATCTTCTTTCTGTCCATGGAGGAGGGCGGATGTGCACACCCAGAGGCAATAGGAATGAATGCTGCTACCATCGCCACAAATATAAGCCAGGGTCTCCAAAGGGCTGAAGACCTCTGTTAGGAATCCCAGACTCCAGTGTCCTTCCAGCACTTTCCCAAGCTCAGCTGTTGGTACAAAGCTGCTCCACTTTGTTGATGCTGAGAACATACTAACTTTTACAAACATACTTCAAAAAATACTGTTTCTCTGCTCTTAGGAGAACAGCAAGACAATGATTTCAGACACAGTACCAAGATGCAGGAAATCAGCATTTATATTCGGGCTTGAAAGGGGCAGACCAAGGCTTTGAGCCACTAGTTTTAGAAGAGTAACCAAACTAGGAAGCTATTGATTTTTCCAGAATAAAGCCTTTCTTGTTTGATTTTTTTAGTGTAGTTGTTCATATGTGGAAGTGTTTCTGTGTCAAGCTTATGAGGCATCACAAGCAATATTGTTTCTTCATAATGCAAAACAAACCCAGGTGGAGAATGTATTATAAAACTGAGTAATTACTTTCTGACTAGTAACAGTTAATTTCCATGAGACATGAAATCATATCTTATTTCTCTATTTATTTACACAATGGAATATGCTAACAAAAATACTTCTGTTTGGTTTTTTTTTTCAACTTGCTCCTATATAAATAACTTTTTATTTCAATCAATGTTTAGGTTTTTTGATATGTGGGTTTTAAAAAATATATACATAGCACAATTCATAACATTTAGGGTGAGAAACCCTATTTATTTGTATTACACAGTAACAATAACTCAACAGTTCTAAAATACTGATCTACTCTTTTTCATACTCACAAACTATGTAGGTTTTCAGGATTAGACTTGGTGGGGAAGTTGTCCTCGTGAAGGAAAATAAGGAAATATTGGCAGACGAAACTGGAAAAAAACAGAAATGACAAGTTAAAACATATCACAATAAAGCCTTGTCAGCCAAGTAATATTTAAATACTTCTCTCATTGCCACTGAACAGTGTATGCTACATATATTAGGATTTCTTCTGAAATGTTTAGTTACTGAATGTATACCATGATGGACTTTTATTTTTTCCCTGCTGGGGATAAAGGGAGTAATGGGTCAGATTAACTGGGTATAACCCAGTGTCTGACTGAAAGGCTACCACAGATTTTACTTCAAGAGCCTCCAGTGCAGTCTTCAGAAGGGTATAAGCTCAGAGGAGTAAGATTTGTTTTGCCCTGCTCAATATCCTCCAAAGGAAAGGATTTGCCACATTTTAGGGAGAACACACATACAACCAGCCTGAGATTTATCTTACCTTGAACTGCCCAAAACCTGCATCAGGTCATATCCTCATTCTCTACACAGCCTCCCTGTCTCCAAAACATGCATGCAGGTCATATCCCTGTTCTCCACACAGCCCCCCTGCCTCCATCTTGGCCTGGTGGATTGTGCTCCCAAAAGCTTTGCAAATGGATGAGAGATCTGTGTCCTGTTCTTCTAAGGGATTGTGAAGAGAAAAAAGATCTGGTTGATCATCTAGGCTATCATCATCCCATAAATCTGACATGCTAATCTCAGAAGTACAACATACTCATCTCAGATGCTATCAAATCTACAGTCTGTTGAAAGCAATAACTCCTTTTCTGTGGAAGACATGTTGGTCAAAGAGAGGGATGATCTAAACCTAAACTCCTGGAAGCTGTAAATTAAACATTTCCTGGATTTTCTAAGTAGAAAAGAAGTCTTTAAAAGTGAATTTGTGCCCCTCAGCATGAAACCAAGGCTGTTTTAGAACACAAAACCAAATTATCACACAGTACTTTCATGAACACAGTTGTCAAAAATAATATGAAAAAAAAATTATTTCTTTCAATAAGATCATTAATTTGTTTTCATCATGCTTTATTAAATGGTGACAATCGTAATTTTTCTTCTCTGCCAAGCACTGGTGAAGGGGGCTGCACTGTTTCCAGTTACAGGAGGCTTGTGGTTTGCTAGGGATCAGGCAACCGGGATGGGGAAGGGAGGACAGGCAACCTTTTCCCCCCTCTCAATGCATAGGACAGGAAAAAGATTTGACCACTAAGTTTTGGATGTAATCAGAGCAGCACTGCTTTGAGCACAGGATCTCAAGTTCCCCTGTTGGCTTGTCTGGGAACCCTGGTCCTCTGCAGGGACCACAGGTTGTATCAAAGTAATGTGGGGCGGGGGGCAAGTGGAACAGAGGGGAAGAAGAATTAAATTAAATCTGTGCCCTCTCCACATCAGAATTCCTTCCCAAGGATGATTCTGAGGAAGATACGATAAAGGCTGTTGAACATATAAGTCTCAGTCAGAGGATCGAACATAATTTTAAGTCTCCCTTCACACTTCGACTTCCGTTTCATTTGGTTCCTTTAGCTGAACTCCAAAGTCCAGATGAGGAGCTGAACTAAGGGAAGGAAGCTCTGAGTCAACAGCAGCTCATAATTTCCTTTTCAACTGTCAAAACATACCCATACCCTCCTTTCCCTGAAACCGCCTGGCTTCTCTTGAGACTCTTAACTCCATACTCCATTATCTTGTAAGGAAAATGAGATTAATTTGGATCCTTCCTCAATGTGGTTATGAAAGGGGAAATTCCTTAAACCACTCACTCAGAGCAGATCTTTTAAAGGTTTTGTGTTTGTTGTGTGAAAGAAAGCTGAGGAATTTTCAATATCGGAACACCCTACCCCTGGGCTGCATCACTTCAAAACCAAATGTTCAACTATTTGCAGCTCTATTGTTAAATTGCTTTGTTATGTGATACACTCCCTGACTGCATGCTCTGTGACACTGGGAATCATAAACCCCCAATTTTGGAAATGAACTCTGGTATGTACATAACCCACATACCAGGGAGCAGGGCTTGGTGGCACTCAGAGCACTGCCTGTGTTACGAGGTGTTAGTGAAAGTTTTGGTCTCTTCAGCCCCTTTTATTGGTTGTGCAGTGGATTCCTTTCTTACAGATGTTTTCAAAACCAGCAGTTCCAAGGAAAGTCTACTTATTGCCAAAAGTTTACAGCTGAATTTCTTGGCATTTGCAAGCAATGATTTCATCAGAACATGAAATAAGTCAGAGCTGCTGTTGAAAGACACCGTTTTATAATCCAGCATTGTAAATTTAAGACTTTTATTTGCTGCAGAGTTTGGTTTCCATTTGTTCAACTCTCTGATAGGTGTATTGCTTGGGAACAGATATAGAAGTTTTACAGGCCCTTTGTGCAATTTAAAACCCCTGTATAGAATACCATGGTGCGCTGCCCATTCACATCATTAAAGACTTTTACAAGAGTATCATGTTCACACTTATATGTACTTTACTCTAGCAACCCTCCCCGTGCCATGTTTGAATTATTATAAATGGGCCCATGCAGAATGCTGCCTCAATAGCTGAAGTAGGGAGGCTTTGTTTAAAATTCAAATAATAGCTGACTGGTGTCTGTTTGTTCCTGATCAACACTCTACATACAAAAACATTGCACTTTCTTAAAAGGCAGCAAATGTGGACAAATATTAGCTTTTGGAACTAAAGGGGAAGTTATTCATTCACTCATCAGTGCTTTGCAAGCTATCAATCTTCCAGGTATTTCTATTAGCTTTAATCATCGAGGTTGTTTGTTTGGAGCAATTTCTAAGAGAATAAAGGTACCTTTGGCTCTTATCTCCTGTCATCAAAGCATCCATTAGGAAATCCAAGCCCTGTAGGCAAGCTCAAGGGATTACTCAAAGAGGTTTTCTTGAAACAATCAAGAATTCGGTGCCCTCTCTTCAGTGCACAGGAGTTCAGTTGGAAACCATAATCTGAAAGAGAGGTTTATCTGGGGCTTAATACAATTTGAACAGGATTTTGTTCAAGGCAAACCTACAGATAAAAGCACCTTAAGTATGCTGAAACAAAGATGAGCCTGCATTCCTTGTGGTTTTGTTTCTAAGTCCAATGGTCTGTCAACAAAGTGGGGGGGGAAAGCTCTAAAAGTCTTACAATTATCACAGTAGTCAGTTGATTGGGCCACTGAGAAGATAATTAATAGCTTTTTAATAAAGGAATGCTGATTAAGTGTGAAGTAGTTGAAAGCTGGTTCAGTGTTGGGAGTAGGAAGGCTTGCCAAGTAAACAGGAAGTTTGAGGATGGGGAAAACCTAAAGACTGGGAACTTGTTAAGTAGAAAAATGTCTTTAAGATATGGGATGAGCTTAAACTGGAAAAAAAATCTGAAACACGTATAAATCTGTATTTCTCAGAATTTGAGTATTTTCATTCTTCAGGTGCAGGAATTTAATTCAGCTCAGTGCAAATGAAAAGAGAGAAGATATGGTCAAAATGCTAATTTAGGATCCCTGTGCTTAGGAGGGACTCCACTGTAGTACAGCTAGGATTTGAGTGACCTGGGTTCAACTCCTGCTTTGTCCACTTGAGTACTTTGTCCTTTTTGGTTTTCCTTCCCTGGGAAGGAAAATGGTGAATGCTTTGAGATCAACTGACAAAAAGCCTTGCATGAAATTTAGATATCATTGTACTACTGCTGCTCCCAAGAGTCCCAAGTGTGAGTTAGAACTTTGTCTTTGGTTCTGTAGGAACAGAGAGCACAAAGCCTGGTTCTGCCTTGAAGAATTTATTACAATTAAATGGGTCTGACTGAGTCACATGTGAGTAAGAAGGAAATTTTTAAAGAGAGGCATTGTGTTTTGGTTTCTTAAGGTAAAAGATAGAGTTATGCTATATTTAGACTGGAAGCTTTTTGGAGCATGGAATCAAGAAATGTACATGCCTGTGAAGGTGTCAACTTATATAGGGAATGAAGTGGACACAATGTATTTGAAATTTCAAAACAAGTTTTGACAAAAAATTGTTAAAGAAACATAAAGCTTATTAGAAGACTCATTTGCCATGAGGGTGGAGTTCTTTTCAGGACTGAAAGTGAATTAAAGGACAGGAAATAAGGTGTAAGGCTTAACGGTTACTTTCCAGAGTGGAGAAGAACGAACAGTATGGTCCCTCAGATTTATTAAACTTCTTCATTAATGACTTGAAAATGGGAGTGAACGGAAACATCTCCAAGTGTGAAGATGAAATTAAGATCTTTTGGATAGCTGAATATCATGCTAATGGTAAAAAACAATAGGAGTATCTCGCATGTCTGTTTGGCTGCAGATAAAAATAGCCAGCAAGACACCAGGTACCATTGAAAAGACACAGTGCAGGTGCTACCATTTTGCATATACATAAAACCTTTGGTACGCCTGCCTTCTCAGTGCTGTTTGTGGGTTGTGATCTCAAGAAGGACATAGTCGACTTAGAAAAAGTACAGAGAAGAGTAAATAGATGATGGAACAGCTTTCATACAAGAAAAGATGAGAAAGACTGGATCACTTTCATTTCAAGAGGAAAAGGCTGGAAGGGATATAATAAACTTCTGCAAAATCCTGATGGTATGTAGAACTACTATCTGGAAATATTTTTTATGCAATATATAATTAAACTTCTGAAACTTATGGCCACAGGATGTTGTGGGAGAGGATAGTTTTGGCAGCTTCAAAGTAGATTGGATAAATTCATGGACAACAGATTCATAAATCAATGTTGACAGGACCAAGCAAAGATGTCTTCTTCTTTCCTTAAGAACAAATTTTGATGGGAGATGGACTATAGAACATTATCAGGTGATCAGGTTCACATTTTCTTGCAAAACATCATCTCATATTGTCACTGTCAGAAACAAAATATTCAGTTAGAAGGATTGTTGATCTGACCCATTAGGGCATTTCTTATGTTCTGACACTTTTTCCAGTGTTGACAATTAGCCTAATTAAAGTAATATACCACATACACAATATTACCTCTCCAGGAATGGGTACTCTTACTTTTAAGACCTGTACTGTTATACTGCTTCATTTCCAAGATGAGCACATCAATGCATAAATGGGAACTACAGGCATGTGTTGAACCAGCATCAGGAAAGGAAGAAAGTGAATTTCTTAGGGAAGAATATTAGCTTTCACTTAAGCCTGATAATTTGTCAGGTTGCTATTCGAAATACAAACTCAATAAAAACATTGCATATGGTTCAAAAATCTTTCCTTCATTCTAACAAATTTACATGTCTGTAGAACTGTAAAATGGAATTAGCTTTCATTGACTCAACACCCACCTGTTGTCAGGGATATTTTTACATGATCCCGTAAAGGAAGTCTTTTATAGCCTGTGCAGTCCGTCTATAGAACTGAGTATGGATGAGTTACAGAAAGAAGCTCTCGGTTTTTCAGGCAGTTCATGCTGGTTTTGTCTAGGCTCCATCCCAATTTTCACCTGATTCACAATATCTGTCTGACATGAAACTTCAGTCTTCATTGAATCTCTGTATGTCAGCATACTCCAAAAGCCTTGCAGAGGATAATGCAGCATCTTACAGCCCAAGGCTGGTTACCATCAGCAAATTTTCCCTTCTTCTTTCAATGCACAATATGCAAAAATGTAAAATGATTCAGGAGGAAACTCCTCTTTTAACATTTACCAGGAAAAGATCTGATCCTGCAGATACTCTCAGGCTGACAGAAAGCTAAGCTTTTAATATGTCGCAGCACAAGACAGTCCTCAGGAAAGGTAGGAATTTTAAGACCGACATCAAAGGCAGAAGTCTAACAAGGGACTTTTAAAGTATTTCCTGTACTGAGACTAAACTAAACCTTCCCACCAGGACTGGTTCTTTGCAGAGGCAAAGCAGGCAGTCATTTAAGGAAGTGGGTTATTGACAGTGGCAAAAGAGCTACAGTCCCATTTCCAGCTTTTCCTGTGACAGAACTTGAAAAGCCAAACTTAGCTGCCACTGTCTCAAAAGGAGAAGTCAAGAGCAACACCTACTGCCATTAGGGCACTAGACCTTCCTGGTAGCAACAATGAATGTGCCTTTATCTCCCATCCTTCAGCTTACTTAGTAACGAAAAATCTTGAGTCTTCTTGTCCCATGACATTTTAAATGCTCTGAGACTGTAGTCAAGGGCAGAGCCTTCTACTTTTTCTTGCTTATTTTTTTCTGCTTAAAACTTTTTCTTTGTATTTCTATTACTTATTATTTCAGGTTTATTTCATTGTCTCTTGTCTTAATTACTCTTAAACTGACCCTATGTGTTTTAGAAGATAAGTTCTTTGGCTTCTTCATAGATTCTTTACATTACAATACCTTTCAAGACAATGAAGCTACCATGAAGAAACACTCTTGAAGTTGTTGTGACTAAAAAAAAAGGCTTGGAATTTAAGTTATGCTTTTGTTCACTAATTCTATTTCGGTTCCTTCAGTTAAAGGCATCAAACTTCTTGCAGTGTTGATGTGGATGTGACTAACTTGAGATGCAACTCTCAAGTGAAACTTGAAGCTTCTTAGCCCGAAAATTAGCTACAAATCTTCACAAAATTGGCCTTTGTTATCAGATATTTGTGCCAAAACTGTACAAGTAAATGTTTAAATTACCTCATAATCATTTAGATCACAGAAACTGTGATCTTTCCATCTGGATGACATTTTAGCTTTTGATTAAAAACTTGAAAGAAATGGATACAGTTAGTTCTAAGATTGTCTCAAATTCACCTCAGATCCAGTTCCCTTACTTATTTGGTGTGTTTTCATTCGTGAGAGGGTTCTTACTAACATAGATATGGAATGATATCACCTTAACCTTAGACACAGAAAGAGGAATAAATGAACTTCCAGAGTAAGACATCTTCCTCTGCCTATGTAGGCTTTGTATTTCATGCTGGAAGCACCTCTCCCCATTGACTTAAGTGGAAGTGCAAAAGGAGTCATATCCTAACTTTCGTCTTTCAAAGTGTAGGATGTCCAGATCTTGCCCTTTTAACTCGCTGAAGTCACTTGGAAGAGATAAAACCTAGATAAGGCAATTTAGAACCTCCTGTCTAGCTTTCTCTTCTGAATAATGTTCTGACAATACACATCTGGATTTTAGAGAGACTAGCTACTTAAAAGCAGTGTTTAATATAGGAACTGTGACTACTCCTTCTCTGTGTGTTCAGCTCGGTTGTGAATACTTAAATACCTCATGCCTGTTTTAGATGTCTAGTGAGTTTCACCTGGTTTCCAGGCACTCTCCCAGATGGACTCAATTTCTCACAGGTCCTGTGTTGTACCAGCTGCCTGCCCCACCAGGGCATCTCAGACACTAGGGCATCTCAGATAGCAGTATGCACACATGAATGGAGAAGTTAATTCAAGACTTGTCCCCCGTCAATCAGATTCTGTTAATTGCATTTCAGCTAGACATCCTGGCATGGCACTGAAAACCTTTCACAGAAGATGACATTTCAGTTTCTAATAACAGTCATCTTCTAGTAAAGAATTTTTTTTTCCTCTTAAAATACTTAAATAGTGCTATATTCTTTCAAACAACAGTTTCAAAAACATTTTGCAATGATAAAAAGATTAATTTTTAGTGTTCAAAAAAGCTAACGCTTGGGATTTTGGCCAACATTTTTTTTAATTTTTTTTTTATTTATTTCTCTAAACCAGTTTTCTCATCTGTGTGCCTGCTTGATTGATATTTCCTCTGGTCTCTAAGAAAGAAAGAACACTGGGGCCTCCTACAGTTTACTTTTTGATTGTAGCTTGTGTTCAAGTATCACACAGAAACCACTGCCACGACAAAGGGGCATATCAGTGAAGGTGCTTTATTAATGCACATAAACAGATAGCACTCTTTGCAAATGTAAGATTTATCGGACCGAATTTTGATATATGCAACCTGAATTTCTGCTTGTGACTTGATTAGTGGAAATAAAACATTACTTTTAGGATGCATTTTGTCTTAGTCTAGCCTAGGTGCCTAAAATTGTCCAGATGACTGGCAACCTACGCTTCTACATTTTTCCGTTGACTATAAAGGAAGTCTAGACAGCTTGTTCAGATGTAAATGTCTATACTGCAGATGTCTGAAGTTAAGTGAAAGGAATTTAGGGAGTTTACCATCCAAAAACAAGAATGAGGATATTATACGGGGAAGGTCTGAACCATACAAATATTAAAGAACATGCCTCGCATCACAGATGACAGCAGAGCATCCATGCCAAGAATGGAATACACATCTCTTGAATTCCAGGTCAATACTTTAACCACACATCATATTTTCTATGAAATGCTATGAGTAGGTATATAAAATTTTTCACATCTTAAAATAGTGCTTCCAGCTAGTACAGAAAGATTTGGCCAACCTCCCAGCCATACCTTCCATTCCCACCTACCCACAGTATCCTTACATAAGCATTCAAATTAATATTTGGGTTTTTACTCTTTTAAAGAAACTACTAAAGATCCAGCTAACAGAGTACACTCAGGGAAAACAACACTGTACAGGATATAAAAGTTACATTTAGAAAAAGATGCAGTTTTATAGGAGAAGAGAAAAGACTGCAGAGAGAGAATTGCATCCCTTCCTCTTCACATTTTTTTTAACTAAAGCCGTAATCCCAGGAAAAATATCTGAACAGATGTTTTCCCTTGAAAACATTCCAGAAAATGAAAGCACACATGGCATACTGATCTGCTACTTCCTTCAACACATTCTCGTTCAGAGATAACAAATGTACCATGTGATGTTGCCATAGTAGCTACTTGTATTTTACCACTGAGTAAAGCTGATGAAAAAGTTAATGTATCTAACTCACACTCCGGGCATCAAATGGACTGCAGTGGTGGATTATGCCTCTAGCATTTGATGTAGTTTTTCTTCTCTAACACCGCTCTGCGTGTTGTATTTTGGAGCATGTGTGCTGAAGCATGATATGCAGCAAGCAGCCATTTAGATCAGGTATCTTTTATGTCCAGAGTCTCTGATCCACTAAGGTCACTGAGCTCTGCTGAACAGGACCAGGACCTTCAGGTCAGTGAGATTGCCATTAAAGAAGTCCCACTTTTCAGGGTGGTCATCTGTCATGGGGGACACCATTCTCCTCCGAGCAGCTAATCCTCCTCCAGGGCCTTTCTACAGCCTGTGGACCAGGCACAAGGACTGTGTTCAGTACATCTGGGGGCCCTTGGCAGATATTTAGGCAGCTTCAGGATTTAACCCAGTCAAGTGACCAGATGATTTGAACCTTCCCCTGGGTTTGGAATTTACTCTAAATTAGGAACTACAACTTTCTACAACCTCCCTGTTATATGTTCTGTCTGCATGTTTTTAAACAGGCTAGAAACAATCTCTATGAGTCTTCCACTAGTTTATCCAATGGGGCTGGTCAGTCTTATGGCTTTTTTGAAAGGAATGCCAGAAGGTTAGGGGACAGATATCAAGCAGAAAAATCTTACTAAATAACGCTATTAATGAAAATGGAAAAGCACTCATCTGAGGCAGTATAATTAGTAAAAGAACTTACACCTCATCTACTTTATAAACTGGTGTGATCACTAGGAAATAATAGAAATGTTTGTAGAAAGCAGTGGAGAAGCTTGAAATACCGAAAAAGAACTGACAGCAAATATTGTAGGACAAGAAAGATGTTGTTAAATAGGAAATACAACTTAAAGTTATTTAAGGATATGTGTTCCTCAGGAAAGCTATAACTGAAGCAAGAACTGGTAGATCAACATATTCAAATTCTAACATTGACTTTAAAGTAGACTAATGAAATATGAATATAACCACATACATTCAGAAGGCAGTAAAGCCTGCCTGTGTCAGCATCATTCCTGAAGAGAGCTGTAGCACAAGTTCTGTACCTCTAAACCTAATGACGAACTTGAATAATGTATGAAGTCATTAAATATTATTTGGCATTGTAGCAGAAATGACTTCTCTTCCCAAGTACAGCAAGGAAGACAAATGGTGCTAATAATGATAGGACCCAACTGTTTCTTAGCTCTTTCCTTTACAGAAAAAAAACAATCAAATAAACAGAAAGACAAGAGGAAGATTATTTTAGCTTTACTTTTTGAAAGTTCGTGAACTTTAGAGATAGTCACAGAAAGCTATTAGAGATCAGCCAATCCTTGTCCAATTCATGTAAAAGAAATGAAAAGATATTCATGGGTACAGTTATAACTGAGTTTCTCAATTTCAAAAGGACAAATTAAATTAGCTACTTGTCCTGGTTTCAGCTGGGATAGACTTAATTTTCTTCCCAGTAGCCGGTATAGTGCTGTGTTTCAGATTTATTATGGGAATAATGTTGATAACACACTAATGTTTTTCAGTTGTTGCTAAGTAGTGCTTATACCAAGTCAAAGAATTTTAACTTCCTATGCTCTGCCAGGGAGGAAGTACACAAAAAAGTTGAAGGGACCGTAGCCAGGACAGCCAATCCAAACTAACTAAAGAAGGTGACAGAGCACTGGAACAGGCTGCCCAAGGATGTTGTGGAGTCCCCTTCTCTGGAGACCTTCAAGGCCTGCCTGGATGCCATCCTGAGTAATGTGCTCCAGACAATCCTGCTTTAGCAGGGGAGCTGGACTAGGTGATCTTTAGAGGTCCCTTCCAACTCTGTCATTTCTGTGATTTCGTTCTCCATACCACAGAATTATAGAATACAGGGTCATAGCACAGTTTGGGTTGGAAGGAACCTTAGAGATCATCTAATTCCAATCCCACTGCCATGAGCAGGGACACCTCCTACTCTAACAGGTTCTTCAAAGCCCCATTCAGCCTGGCCTTGAACACTTCTAGGAATGGGGCATCCACAACCACTCTGGGCAACCTGTTCCCATGTTTCACCACCCTCACAGTAAAGAACTTCTTCCTTATATCTAAACTAAATCTACCCTCTTGCAGTTCAAAATGATCATCCCTCTTCTTGTCATTACACTCCCTCCCCATCTTTCCTATAAGGCACCTTGAAATATTGGAAGGCCACTATAAAGTCTCCCTGGAGCCCTCCCTTCTTCAGGCTGAACAATCTCAACCCTCTCAGACTGTCCTCATAGGAGAGGTGCTCCAGCCTTCATCTTTGTGGCCCTCCTCCGGACTCACTTCAGTATGTTGACTGTGCCACGTGGTTTAGGGTCACTATCAAACTTGCTGAGGGTACATTCAGTCCTGCTGTACATGTTGCCAACAAATATGTTAAGCAGCTTGATGAAAGAGTGAATTAAAAAAAAGTATAATTGTTTTCCTGTAAGCAATTTTATAAAGTATCATGTAAGATATTAAAATAAAGAAGATGACAATGAGGAATTGTAAAATAGGACACAAATTGTTTTAAAAGAGAGAAATGGCAATAGGTGGTGCTGAAAAGCATCATCAAAGTGTTCAGTGCCCAAGAAGTAGGTGAGTTAACAATTAGTACCAGGCACAATGAATAGCAGAATGGTGTCAATGACCAGAGTAATAGATTAAATTCAATAGCTCAGGCTGCAGCTGATTTTAGGGGCTAATAAAAATTATCTCTCTTGTAAGTCAGATATTAATCAACTGAAAATGACTGAGGAGAAAAACTCAGAAATACATTTATTAACAAAAGGATTACATCACCAACAAGCTATTCCTGTGAAAAAAAGTAAATGAGATTGTAAGTTAAATCAGCTAAGATGAGTAAGTACTTGTGCTGTTTTACAAATAATACAGGACATTTTTCCTTATTTGATGATGTTTGCTGCGTTATTCTGTCAAAATGAAGGCTGAAAGGCTGTGAGAAAATAATAAAGTTTCCTATTAATATATTAAGCAATTCAATATCAGGTTGGGAAGAACAGTGTGGCATGAGAACAAGTAGATATAAATAATTAAAAATTAATTTACCTAGAAATAGGCAAGATTCTAGAGCAGTTTTCCAATGGTATTAATGGGAACAAAAAGCTGAACTATGTATAAAATGACACTGAATTAGTTTAGGAAAAAGGTTATTCCCAGAAGGCTTGCCTTCAGCAGCATGGAAGTAAGCCCAGTGGTCCCAGAAGTCCCATGGAATGTATTACTGTTTCTGATTTTGTATTGAACTTTTTATTTTTTTTAATTTTAAAGTGCTCACATATCTTCACAGAAATATATCTACCTCATTGGAAAAACTTCTTTGAAGCCAATGATATAATTCAAAAGGCGGTAGGGAGAAAATCAGACCTGAAGTGAACTGTCAGAATTCCAAAGGGAGTGCAAAATTCATAGAATAATAAAATGTTTTGGGTTGAATGGGACCTTAAAGAGGGAATATGTAATTATAACAAATGTAAAAAACATGACATGTCTTTAAAATATCACTCATCTTTTCTGACCAGTCATACGCATGACATTGTAATCAACGATATGTCTGAGTATTACTGAAACAGAATCTAAATTTATAAATGGTTTTAATGTCTTTACCCAAATGAATTAAGCAACTTACCTAAGCAGATGGGAAAAAAGCCATGGTTCCATAATTTCCAGAGAAGTGCTTTAAGAAAACTATGTGTTTTCTCTGTATTTTACTGAAACATGAGCCAAACTAAAAATGATACTAACAAAAGAAGTCACATTTCCATACAGGAACAAGACTAGGCAAAACAAAACATATTACATTGAGCCTTCATAGGCACAGTTGCCAAAAGAAACATGTACTATCCTTTTCCCTAAGAGCTGGGTGCTCCAACGGAATATGGAATATTCACTGAATTGGAGCAGGCTGCGTTGGGTTCATTTGAATACAAAGCAGAGTTTAGGGGAGAAGAGATAAGGGAGAGGAAAGGTCTTCCCTCACTATAGGTACAGCTACAATAGTGTTTTAGCTTGGAAGTGAGCCTCCCCATCCTCCTTAGTATTGTGCTTTGGTTTGCATTACCGAGTGGTCTCAGAGTGTGCTAACTGCACTACTTGTGGATGAAATTAAAGATATACTGGAAGACGTACTTCAGGAGTACACACAGTGCACTTCAACAGCTACTGAGTATTTAAGCTACACAGTTAAACAAGAACTAGTCCAAAGTAAAGGCCCTGAAGTACATTCGCTGCTGGCATCAGGTTCTCGGTAGTTTCAGTCCACAGATATGCATCTATTAGGTTTGATCATACTATTTGCTTAATGTAGATATATTCTGTGTCTCTAGCTAAGTACTTTTTTTGGCTTTGTGGGGTTTCTTCTTGTTTGCTTTTTGGTTTTTTCCTTTTTTTTTTTTTTTTCTCATGGGGAAATGTAATCACTGTATAGCATAAAACTGCCCAAATTATGTTAGAAAGGAAACTACAGTCTCCATGCAAATGCTTTCAAGATGAGGATCACACAAAAAGATGCAAACCTGTGGGCTAGGTTAGAGGAAAAAGATGCAAGAAGATGGGATACAGTTCAGACAGAAGGCACAAACTGGGAGAAATGAAAAAACAAGGTAAGGAACACTAAAGCAAATGACATAGGTGGGAAACAGAATAAGTAAAAGCAAAAATATTAACCCTGCATTCTCCTTTCCCATGTAATTAAAAGGATAGGAGGACTGTGTTGCAACCTTTTTTTTTTCCAAATGAGGCAGCTACCAGGAAATTCTCAGCATCCTCCTTTTCCCTTAACAAAGTGGGATCTGGAAAGTCTGGGCTGAATCTAGTGAAAGCTAGCTTTTCTTCCACTCTCCCCACATGAACAGGTAGGCTTTCTGATCTAAAATAACACTTCCTTATGTTCCTGCTCATAGGGCAGGCTCTTTAGGGAAAATTTTTCGTTTCTCAATATGCAAGTTTAGACAAGGTGATCAAAAAATTATCCAACCTCCAAGTGACCGGTCAATAGTCAGCTGCTGCAAGTGACGGCTGTGGACAGCATGAGAGAGCCTCAGATATGAAGGAGCAAGATCTTGTATGCCAGTAGCTTCTAAAATGGTAATTAGTGGCTTAATAAGAGAAGAATTCAATGTAAGTCAGCTCGAAAATAGTGATAGAAAGATGTGGGCCTGTATGTTCTAGGAGATGGTGGAAGACGGTGAAATAGGTTACCCAGAGAAGTTGTAGATGCCCCATTCCTGGAAGTGTTTAATAACAGGCTGGATGCAACCTGGTCTAGTGAGAAGTGTTCCTGCCCATGGCAGGAGGGGTTGGAACTTGATGATCCTTAAGGTACCTTTCAACTCTAACCATTCTATGATTCTATGACAGGAACAGTTCTCTTTCACATGCTTGACTTCCAGATAATGTAACAGTCACAACTATTTATAATTCCTCCCAGCATGCGTGTGAGCAACTACGTATATGAAATTATGGCCCTTATCTATGTTCTGTTTCAACAAAATGGAGTGTCTTCCAGTTTTATCTGGTCAGAACAGTGGTTCAAATTTAGGCTCGCGAGATAACTATAAACTGTTACTTTTTATATTCACATTCTCTTTCTATTATGAAGTCAAGGAAATTCTATGACAAAAAGCTCTTAACAGGGAGCTAATGATGGTTGGCAATTATTTGTGACCTTTCAGAATATCTAGTTCATTAAAGCCTCTGTCTCTAAATCCAGGAGATAAAGAGTTAAGATACTTCACCCTCTTGATGTGATGCCCCAGTACAGCCACAATATATATACTTTACCCTTTCTTTGATCTGCTGTGAGATGTCTACAGCTTCCCTCCAGTCAAAAGCTTTGCTTATTTCACAGAAGTTCAGTGTGTTCAAGAAGTTCAAGAAAGGCCTCTATTCGGTGTGCAATTAACTTCGCAAACTAGTCCTTAAACCCATAGGCATAAACATCTTCCATTTGCCTGCCACAACAAGAAGTCCCCAGCAATCTGTCAGAGACTCTACGCAGAGAGTCGGTGATGTGCTCTGAAACTTTGAATTTACTTGTGCCTCTCCTTTAACCACATGGTACCTGCATATCAGCCAGACTACAGAGATTACCTTCCTTCACCTTTTTACTTTCCATGGCCCATCTCAGTTGTCTCATATCTCAATGACAGCTCACCTTTTCACTCACGCTGGCCTTGCAGGGGGTATAGCTAGTGCCCTCTGACAACTCCCAGCAGCCCTGGCCAACTGAAGAAAGTAAAAAAATTAACAAAATTCATGTAGCAGCTATGAAAAAGAGGACTAAATCTTCCCAGCAAATGACACTCAAACAACTCTTGGTATACCTTCAGTAATTAGTTCCCAAAGTTGTTTACATCGTAATTTTTTAGAAATATGAGTTTTACTGAACAAGTCATTCTGGAAGAGCAACCTGTATGATAAATTGTTTTGTAACTGAGAATGAGGGAAAAAAAAAAAAAAAGTTTGTGTTTTTTAGTTCATTTTGTATGTTACTAAGAATTCTGAGTTGCAGTATATTTCATAGCTCTTTAAAGTGCTTTTAAACACTTTTAGTGTTTAATTAGTATTTTAAAGAATTAGCATTTTGAATGGCCACATGAAAACATACAGAGGTATGGGAAGACATGATTAATAGTTCCTCCTGTCTTTCCCACCTCCTTCATGTTTTGTTATTTTCTATTTCTGATAAAGGGCAGACTATGTCTAGTAGATATGAAATATTCTTGATGAAATAAAAAGAGGATTAACTCATGGTGTCAATATCGTTATTCTACAGAATAACTACATTCACATAAAAGTTAAACAATCCAATAATGTGCCAGGCAGTGTTTATAAATGTGCACAAAAATAATAATCCAGATGAGAGCTGTTACATTACAAGATGATTATGCTTTTTTTTACATACTTTGTAATTAAATAGACCCTTCTTTCAGTTTAATAGCCAGGAATAGCATATCATTAGCAGTGCTTTCAATTTAACCCTTGTAAGTTGGAAAATATTATCCTATAATTAGCTCAGGGCATTTAAATCCTCCCAGCAAAACAGTGCATATGAGTGTCTACATGTTAAATGAAATTAGAGTAATGCACAGTGTGGGCCTTTCATTGAACAGGGGTAAGGTTTTTTCAGTTAGGCTTTCTACCCCCCATCATCCAGGGTTATTATGAGAGAAATAAATAACTTTTATAAATTCACTGCCTATAGCAGCTATTATTTCACGCACTCTTTCTTGAGATGGATTATCCAGCTCATTTCCAAGGAGTCTTGAGGGCAGCCAGCTGAATTCCAGGAGTAAAGCTTGCCCTTATTTCTGCATACAGTACTCCTATGTAGCACAGAGCACAGAGAAGTGATTTGTGAAAATGTGCCAAGGGCTGCATTGATGTAATTCATTGGAAAAAAGTTTAATTCTTCTCTCAATTTGAATCCCTCAACTCCTGTTAAAGTTAGTCAGAGGTATAGAATGACAAATACTCACACATAAAGGATAGCAATAAAATATCTTAGTTCACCTAAGTTAATGCTTAAGAGTTGCAGGCTGCCCATATTAATAGCGCACTTGAACCATACAGGGCTTTGGTACACAACTGAGGCTAAAGGTTGCAGATAGGGCATTCCTGGAAAGAATGAAGCCCTGTGCTTTCAGCTCTGCTTGGATCTTGTCTTCTGTCTGTGAGCTTACAGAAGCAGCTGCCACCATGGTGCCTCCTGTTCCATGATGCAGAGTGACCCAGAAGCAGCAGGAGAAATGGCAAACACTTCCTTCACCCCAGTACTTACCCATGACATACTGGGTAGGGGAGCAGGACATGCAGCTCTGAATGCTTTAGACTGAGAAGGTAAATGTTTTAACCACTAGATTAGTTTGGAAAGAGTAGGATGAACTGTTCGCCTGTTTTGAAAGAAAGTGAGCCAGTCATTTCTATGGAAATGTATGAAGTTAGTTCCTGGAATCTGGAAACAGCTTTTGGCTCTGAATTCTCATTTCGCATGAGCACCTACCACAGAGCTGCCAGTGGGCAAGGTGGGGAGAAAAGGTGAATAAACAGTTTTTTCCTCCCAGGCATTTTCTCTTTGCTAGCTAAGACTCCACTCCATTCTGTGCGCTAGGCATGGTGATTCCTATTTTTAGGCATCCAGGTCTACCTCTTCAACTTAGATGCTTTATGCAGTAATTTCAACAGCACTGGAGTAGAGGTTTCCCAAGTTTTCAGCGACACAGTGCTTTATGTTACAATGTCTGAGCCCAGGCCTGAGTCATTCATTACTTATTGTACAGAAAGCTACAGTTCTGTACATTCGTGAAAGGTTATGCAATATCTATTAGCACCCCTTCACTATGAATTTAGTCATACTGGTCAGCTTCACTCCATACTGCAGTGTCATTGGTATGCAAGAACTGTGTTTTGTCTTTCTACTGGTCTCCTTTGCACCAGCATGCAATACCTGGTTTGATTGCTGCTACTATCAGCGGTTGATCTGGCTTTTGCATTTGCCCCGAGAACTTCCTAAGAAGTTCCTTGTCTCCTAAGAACCAAAGCACATTCTACCTTCTGCCAAAGAGACTTCAAAGGTGTTATTCTGCCACGAGAAAATCAAGGTCAAGACAATCTGGAAGACATGAGAGTTCTGGTGTTGTCATGCCACAGTAAGGAACAACAACACACATATGTATGGATGGAAGTTGGGGTGCCAGGACAGTATCTATTTTAGCCATAGTGTAGTCAGACCAAGATATGACTACTCCTTGGCCGGCACTTTGCAACTCCTGGCTTACTGAGATCTTCGCTCTTCAAAAATCCCAATGGCATGAAAGGAAGAAGTCATAAAATGAGGTTCTGTTCCATATAAGCCTGGAAAAAACTGCTCTTACCTAATTATCAGTAAAATCACGTGGCCATTGTTCAACACTGATTTAGTAAGAAGGAATGCCAAATAAGGACTTCAGAAGCTGTACTTAAAGTGAAGCTGTCTGAAGTAGGTCTATTTCTAAAATCATGCAGTGTACCTATTACCCTTTACATTTATTCTACTCCTTTTACTTTCCTCTGGGTACTGCAGATGCTTTGTGAAACTTCCAAACTACAAATCAAATCCATCTGTACAAAACAATAAATAACAATTTTGTAAAAGAGCTTTATTTCATGTTAACCTCGACACCGAATGCCAGCAGCACCAATCAGCTCTTGCTATGCTATCTACTGTATGAGGTATAAAGATTTGAACAGTCTTTCATCTGTTAGCATTCAGGAGACCGATAAAAATTTACCCTGCTTTCAAACAAGCTGTACGTGACTTAAATTTACCTCATCCTGGGGTGTGCTATAAATAATGTCAATCTGAAGAGGCTGTGAATTCTTTCACAGCTTTGTTTCAGAGCTATTCATAACCATGGTTATCAATGACTGTACCACAAAATTTCTGTCATCTTAGAACTTCAGTCACAGCCAGCAGGTTTGATGGATGGTTTCCCAATCTTCCCTAGTTGAAATATAATTCTAAAGGCACAAAAATCACTCAATCGCAACACTGGAATGTTTAAGCACAACAGTAATTAGTTCTTCTGTAATGCTTTCCATCCACAGATGTAAGCATTTTGTAGCAGAAATTATCACTTCCATTTTATAAGGCAAAGAGGGAAAAACAGGGTGCTTTTTACACTGTGGGTTAGAAAGAAAGCCTTGAAGAAAAAACAACTCTTCTCGCTGCTAATCCAGAGTCACCCTTGCTCATGCTGGTTAGAACAAGGTCAGTCAGAAAAAGTGTCAGAAAACACTGTTGGCCTGACCGTCCTTTCTGCTGGAATAGCCTCCACTGAAAATAATACTACTGCTACTACTACTTAAAAAAAAAAAAAAAAAAAACCAGAAATAAACATTGCTTTAGAGAGCACTCACTGAAAAGTTTGATACATTTTCCTGAAGAAATCAAAGTGTTCAAAACTGGCTGGCCAACCATGTACTTCAGCCAGGAACAACAGAATAGGACTCTGGCTCTTTTTTGTGTGTTGTTTTTCGGAAGAAGGGCTGTGAGTAAAAGCAATGGCTGGGAGCACTCATATTGTACCAGTTGAACCGAAGTTCTTGGACCAGTGCAACACGAACTAAAGTGAAATCATTTGCCAAGAATGTTTTCATTAATCAAGAACAAAAGTTGGAGGCTTGTGGCCAACTGACTACTCGGTGGCGTTGCTCCCATCACCTGCCAGGCAGCATTCAGGACACCCAAGGGTTCTGGGTGGGGCTGGTTGTAATAGCACAGCCAGGAGTGGAGTCTGAGGTCAAATTTGATTCAACATAGGAAAACTTGCCTGTTCAGATATGGAGAGGACTGAAGGCATACTACCTTTTTTCCTGATTTCTTGGGTCATGCTACTCAGCCATTCTTAGTTGATGGAGAAATTAGTCTCGTTAATTTACATATTGCGTTTGACACCAGAAGAGATGTGTAGAGGTAGACCCCAACAGAGAGCATGAAGATGGCCACCAGGAGGGAAAGACAGTTTAATAATACATATGTAGGCAGACACGGGCTTGAAGACCAGCCCTGCTGCAGGCTGGTTAAATAGTAAACATTTAGTCTAAGCTACTATGAGTTCTTCATTTTGAGTTACTAATGACCTTACAACTGAGAGCTGAGAGCTCTCAGATGCAACTTTTCAGCACTTAAACTTGAGTGGTTTTGCAATGCTTCACATCTCCCAGGATTATCCCACCATTGTTTTGTTATATATGTGATAAAAGTACTTTTCAAAGAGAAATTCTACATGTAAGTGTCATTACACAAGGAAAGCCTGGGTGAAGCGTAATGACATGGACTAGATGGTTAGTTAGAGCACTGTTTTGGGAACCAGTAACTAACCACAATAACCAGTGTTTCATCAGATGATTAGGAAAAAAATAACGAACAACTGCACCTTTTCTGGTCAGTTTCTGAAGTGAGATCCAATGGGAGCAATTATCTGCTAGTTAAGTGAAGGATTTGATTTTTACTGAGAACTTCTTGAGCTATTTAGAGTGCTTGTGAATATTTGAAAGAAGAAAAACTCACAAAAGTCTTCACCAGGAAAATATTGCCTTGTTGATTTTCACTAGCTCCTGATCTTGAAGCAATATCACATACTCTTGTCTTTCTTTTAATGACAGCAAAATCAGTTTATCTTAAAAGATTTTAACTCTGTAGCAATTGTTCACATTTCCTTCTTTTAATGTCAATTAATGTGCTTGTATTTGGCATTGAGCTGGGTAATGTAGTAGAAAAATAATGTTTCACTGATTTCTCCCTAGAGGTCCAGATACACCAAGATTTTGAAAAGTTAGAAAAACAGGCATTTAAAGTATCCTGATCTGAACGGTGATTAAAAAGGGACAAGAGGGAAACAGAAAAGGGGTGAGTCACTGCTAAGAAGCCTACCTCTCCTTTCTAAGAAGTTGTTTTACCAAATAGAAGAACACAACTTTATTTGTTGGACTGTGAAAAAAAATGTTTTCCAGCTTACTCTAGCTTTGTCCTATTTAAAAAAATCTCAAAAAATAAGATTGACTGAAAACTATGAAGCCACCTTACCAAAGAGTAATACATATTTTACTTATAAGTGCTCATATGAGTTACGTCATGCTATGCATTCCTACCTATGGTAAAATTTAGAAAGAATGCATGAGGAAGAACTCAATATCTGAAAGAACTTCCTTTACTTTGGGATGAAGCCATTTACCTGAAGTCAAATTGATGGTGCTGTCTTAGACCACTGACCTCTGTCCTTTTCCTTCTATGGCACTGGACAGAGCTGGCCCTGGGTACGATGAAAGATGGATCACCAAAGAGCTATTGCTGTCAGGACTAGAAGTTACAGTATGATTCTGGATGTCCTGTAGGTGAATGAAATACCAGATAGGATACTATAGGATTTCTGAGGCTTACTCCCCCGCCCCAAACAGTCTAGAAGAAGTTAGTATATATCCCATCTACCAGTACAACAGAAAGAGGGGAAAGTGGAAATTTTCTTCCTTTGCAAACGTATGTTGAAGGCTGATACTTGGAGAACATTTAAGACAGAAATTTAGGCATGCGGGGTGCGTAAAGAACCTTTGAAGTAAATTAAGGTCCAGAAAGGAGTCCAACATTTTAATGAAAAAAATCCCTTGGTTTTGCCAGTATTAGAGAGTAATAGTTGGTCTTAGAACTGCATTAAAATAAAGTCCAGAATGGAGAACCTGTGTTTTCAAACAAGCAAACAAATAGCAACAAAAAACCCCTAAAATTTTGCAAAGGCTAAAATAAAACCAGAGCAATCTGAACACTTGGGAATACAAACTTGGCCCTTTGCATCTGCTAGTGGTGGAATAAATTCTTCATCTCCAAACATTGTGAACGGTCAAAAGTTCAAGTTACATATTGGTTAGTGTGTTTCTTTAATAAGAGGGCTGCATATCCGAGATAACAAAAGTACCATGTGTTGCAGCAGATACTACAGTAAGGACTATTCTTACTGAACAGTAGAGAAGATAATCACATAGACCTTATGTAAATAAGCAGAACACACATTACAGCTAACAGTAAATCTAAGCAGCTTTCAATTTGCTCTTTCCTTTGCTGTGTAATTTTTCAAGCCGTTTACTTAACCGTGCATTTTTCCCTCTCCTGCTCGACTACTTCCTGCCTTCTTTGGTTTAAGTCTGCTGTTCTGCATAGGAAACTGGTCTTACGTGGAATCCATATAAGTATCCTTATGGTATTAAATCTCATTTAGAAAACAGTCCTGTAGTACTGCACAAATTAGAATCAAATTCATCAAGCTGATAAGGCGAGCACAATGCAGGCTCATCTAAAAAGCCTCCCTATGGCATATTTGTTTTTATCTTCCACAAATGGTATATATGTATGCATATCCATGTGAGAGAAAAAGTGCTTTTATGTGCTCATGACTGCATGTTTGTGTGTGCTAAAATACATAACTGCATCTATTTTGCATATGCACATCAGTATCTGGGGATAGACAGAGCTAATCACATCTAGAAATATCATTTACTTAGCATTGCTGATGAATAACAGAAACACCCTGAGCAATCTGCATGTATATATCCTAGAGTAGATCTTATTCACGAATGCCATACCAGCTTACAACAGCTGAAAATTGGCTGATGATTGTAAGAGGCAATGTGATTGAAGATAGCACATAGAAGACAGGAGGCCTGAGTTCCATCCTTTGCTCTTCTACTCATCTCCTCATGTTACTAGCAAATGACTTCATTGTTTCTCCACTTTGATAAAATATTCTCCTTTACAAACCACAATTTAAAGTCAATGTGTGAATAGTGGCATAAAAGTGAAATATTTATTATAGTTATACAGGTGACCAGATATCTCATGTATCTTATGTGGACATCCCGGCAATCAGACAGCACCTGACAATTAGAGCCATAAAACGATCGTAGAACAAATCTAAGCTCTCCTGACAAAGATTAGCTTCCTGAAGTCTTTCTTTAAGTCCCATCACACTCTGTGACAACTGCATGGTACATCTGTACTTTGAGAATAAGATCCTGATTTTACCCAAGTCCAAAATTAAAAAAAAAATAAAAAAAAATGCTGTTGAGGGAACAAAACAGTTACAGTTTGGCCGTGTTCCCACAGCAAAACCACTGGTTTCAGCTGGTTCCAGCTGATTTCAGTGCTGCCTCCTACATTGTGTCCACAAAGACGCTACTTATGATGTTGATATTTGTTTGCTGGGTGCCATCATGTTCCTTTGGGATCTAGATAAAGACAAGTGACTCCCCTTGTACAGATCACTGAACAAACATTTCTGGCATTCAAATTTTAAAGCTGTAATTTTGATTTGATTTGAAGTAATTATTTACCATAGTTACTGTTACTCTTCGGTGTATTCAGGAGCTGAGAATTACACCTCTGTGGTCTGTAATCCTATTTATGACACTGGTCTCATTAAATCAGCAGATTAGAAGCAAAAACCCCTTGCTATTGCAAATCTGCACAGTGCCAGCAACTTTGAGGCAGATAGACACCTGCTGAGGCACTGGTTGGGTAACTTTGGAGGAAACCTGCATTATTGAAGAAAGGAAAAAAGGACATTTTCTTCCTGATGTTTACAAAGAAAGTTTATTTTTAAATTCCCTGTCTCTCATATCTGCCTTGAGCAGGAGGATACCCGTATAACTTCAGTTTTTCCAGTGTACGGAATGCTAAATAGTGTCTTTTTTTTTTTTTTTCAATGGTGAAAGAGAAACCAAACTAATCTGCAAGATATAAGCAGTAATATTGTTGAATGAGACATATTTGAGTGTTGCCTACGAGGTCTAATCAGAACGGAACAACTTCAAGTTATTCCTGTTCTTTCTTCAGTGAAAGCTACATTTGTATGTGTCTATGGAAAATGCAGTTCATGTGACTACATCGAATATGAATGATGTATATAAACAAATGAATATAAAATATAGGAAAAAATATATTTAAAATAATTTCTGTGCAAGTAAGGTTTCATGTCATTATAAATCCTGGGAACCAACAGGTACATATTATAATAACACAGACTAAGGCATGAGCTTAAATATGGCAAATACAAAGGACCATTCAAAATACGGTGGTCATTTAAGTAAAAATCTCCCCAAGAAATTATTTTTCTCTCTTCACTTGGCTCTGCAGTCTTTGTAGTTACTTACTGACGGATATCTTGTTTCCCTCAGTCTGTGTGAGAAGATGAGTGAAATGAAATGCAGTGTATTGGCACAGGAAAAAAAAAAATCAACCAAAAAAAAAAAAAAAACCAAAATCAAAAAAGGTATTTAACTGCAGAGCTGAATATGTCATCAAAGATGTGTGTGTAGCGTGTGTAGCACTGCAAGGTTGGACAACTCTGTATTGAAACGTACATCTCAAACAGGCAGGGATATGTATTTGCAAAATACGCATATGGGTGCAGGAAAACAGCAATAGCCATCTGCCTGCCTTGTGGGCCAGACACAGACCACATCTCTTGGTGTCTGCTAAAGTTGGGGTCAGGATTTATGGAAAACTAGCTTTTACCACAGAATCAGTAACACTTCAGTAGAAGGTCTTCATGTGTGCTTTTTCTGTATCTTCTGGTAGGAGAAATGAACCCAGTTCTTCTCCTTTCTTTCTCCAGCCTAGCATCATCCCTCTTCCTACTCCTTGCCAAGCCTTGGCTTTTCCCAGCAGAGACAGTAATATTTAGTTTTGCATTTATTGCTTTGAAGTGTTTCTGGGGAGACTGAGTTGCACTCTCTCATGCTACATCTTACTCTCTTCAGGGTACAAAAGCAGAAAGCATTTTCTTTGTGTGGATATTCTGCCAGGCACAGGCTAGACCAAGTTTCTGAAGAAGAGTCCTTTAGTAAGGTAACTGTGAAGTTGCAGAATGAAGGCGACACAAGATTGTGAGTGGTTTGTAGGTTTCATGAGTGATGCACATTCAGGCTGGCACAGTCTCTTAAGTCCAGGGTGCTCAGCATGTGAGTGACACCAGGACTTTGGTTTTTCTCTCAGATGGCAGGAAAAGGGGTGCTGGAATAGCTCCTTCTTTCCCTCTCACCTTCTCAGTACACAGAGGTAGAGCTAACCATTTCTGCTGTTGTAGCACAGGTTTCGAGGTTACAACACAAATTTTGGAAGGCCACGTACAGGCTAGAGAGTTCCCATCCAAGCTTTCCTTCACACCTCCATTGGTGTCTATTACCAGATGACCCTTCACAGATCGCCAAACAAAACAACATGGTATAATATATGCAAAAATGTGTATCCATAGCCCCTCTTACGTGACGATACAGAGGAGGGAATCTTTAAAATATTATCCTACTGACTCCAATTAACCTTTGAAACCTGGTTATTCTAAATCAAACACAATACCATGTGGCCACACAAGGGGCACCCAAGGAGAGGTGACAAATACTACAAAGAAGATAAAAGATAATTTAACAAGAAGCAAGTTGTAAAGGGTGACAAAGTGTTATTTCCATAATAAGCTTATCTGAGCCTGGGTAAGTTCCTGAACAGGGTGTGGATTTGGCAGTAGTAAAGAAACAGGCCACACAAAGAATGTCTGTTGAGCTAATGAATGCCACTGAAGTGGTTGACTTTCATTTCTCTGGTTTGGATCCTTGCCACCTTTACTCTAATGTCAGACTTTGTTTAATTGGCAAATATGCCTTCAAAGGATTGCAGAGCCCTCCATGCTGCTCCACAGGCTGTTAATGTTTAATTGTGATTTGTTAAAGGCATACTAGCAGTTGATAAAACTATGTGTCTGGGTGCTTTATTGCAGCGCAAATCAACAGCAGGACTTTATATGTTCCTTTTTTGGGGGAAGGAAGATACTGTCTTAGAGAAGGGAAGAGAAAAACGTAATTTTGTTACAGTTTTCCATGGTAAAGTTTCTTGCAGAGAATCACAGGCATTGTTGCAAATATATTTTTGAGGTATGAAATTCATAAAGTGATGTTCTTATCTGTGTTTACTTCACTACAAAGGAAAGCAATTAATTCAGTGGGAAATTACTGGTATTTAAACATGACAGAATTAGCTATTGCCTTCTGCACTTTCAAATGTGTTAAATTTTGGACTTGGAGGAAAAGGCAGTTACTTAAATTGAGCCCTTTTGATGATCACTTTGAGAATACAGCAGCAAGAGTCTCCTTGGAATTTGTCCATCTGTATTACATTTGAATGAAATTTCATTTCCGTTGAACTTGCAGAAAGCAAAGTATCTAGGACATGATTCAAACCAGTAAGTCTGAAGGACGATGTTGCATGAAGGATTTAAACCCATAAGAAAGTGCCTACACAATTTCTAAATATCACTGTGTTAACTGAATGACAAAAGCTACCAGTGCAATAATCTTCATCCAAACAAAATGAACAGCCAGGCATGTGATACAAATAGCAATGTGGAAATGAAAGGTAAAGAGAATACCTGGCAAGATGTTTTCAGTCTTGGCCCAAGTGCATTCAACAAAAATCACCCATCCACACCCATTTCTTTACTGTGAAAATCCTTAGTTCTTTTTAATTAAATAACTTCTCTATTACAGTAGCTTTTTATCTTCCTAAGAAATGTCAGTCAGCCAATAAAAAAAAATCATCAAAGAGGTTACTTAACACCTGCAAGCAATAACTTATGTTGATGCCAACCCTTTGAAAGTGAAGGGGCACATTACCTTCTTGGCATATGTGAATAATTTCCCTTGAGTTCGTTTCTGTTATTGCCATGTAGAAAATAGCATTTATTCACAGAGAGTAAATATGCAAAAGTCTTATTTAGAATCTGTTTTAAAATACATCTGGTCAAAATGTGGGGCAATATTTCTGTAGCTACTTTGGCCTTTTCCTTTCCACAATGACTGAATCACTTGGAAATTTTAAAAAGTTCCTCTTATCAATAAAGACCAGTCCACAATCGGATACTAATTATACCACTGAAACCTCACAGGAGTTATATGCCTTGGTTCATTGAACTGTTTTCTTGCTCTTTTTTTCCTTGCAAATTTCTGAGGATGAAGGAAGCTAATCATCCTATATTATCTCTGGTTTAGCTGATGATCTGCTGGTCAGTTTTGAATTGTTTGACAATTTCTCTCCAAGAAAGCAGAGAGAGGAATTCCTATTCCTGCTCCCAAGGCCTGTGCAGCTGCTCCAGCCAGGCAGAGGTGCTAGAGCTGCAACTTCACAACATGGTCATCCAGCATAGAGCCAGTAGCTACCATTGCTATTTGCAAGTAAATAACAAAACTGGGATCCAGAACCCGAGGTTCAGGTGACTGGCTTATCCTAAGACATGCAAAATGGCTTGGTTCTATGCTACTATTTTTGTACACTGGAGGGAAAGTAAGGCATTTATGGTTATGTTAATCATTTTCTTCATAGTCCTTAATGTGGGGACTTTGAAGCAGAATCGTCATACCAGCTCAGATGCAAAGTCCCTGTAAACCAGATCTGCAGTTTGAAGACTCTGTAGTCAGCATTAATCTGCCTTTTTCATTTATTCTTGGACCAGTCCTTTTTCCAAATCTTGAGACATTAAGCTAAATAGTTTTTTTCAAAACTGCTATCATCGTTCATTGTAAATTTTCCTAATCTGTGATAGATCATCTGTTATTCCTCTGTGTGTCAAATCACCTGAGCAACGCTTGGTCATTGAGATCTCCTGTGGCAGCAATTTCCTCAGAATTATCTTGCATTTTGCAGAGTATTTCTTCTGTGTCAGATGGACATTTGACACTTCATCTCATTGAATGTCACCTTGCCTTGTGCTCTTGGACAGGGAGAATGAGATAGGAATAGGGCAACTTTTATGAGATAGGTAAATCAATACCAAACATGATGTACTGCATGAAAAGTAATCATGCCATACAAAAATGCAAAATTCAAAACCTAGTATTCCTAAGTATCAAGAAACACTAATTTCACATAAAGTATCTTTTTCTTAGTCTGCTTTCCCTTCAAATACTTGCCCAGCCACACTTCTCTGGGCAAAACTAGAAGTTACTTAGTCAGGATTCTTTGCATTACAGTTTGCTCAAGGCTCTTGAAAAACATGCCAAGATGCCCATCTCCCTGAAGTCAAAATGAGTCTTTAAAGTACAGAGTACTATGATTAAAGCTAGTAGAGTTTTCCTCTGAATTCCATGTTATTTTTTGAACTAATCAGCTGAAGCCATCTCCCTTTGGCCATTAAGGAAGTACTACATTGAGTTATGGTGCACATTTTCTCCTTTACTGCATTTTGTATTACTTCTGTTTGAGCCAGTTCATCAAAATCCACCAGGTAACAAGGTTGAGAAAGAAGAAGAGAAATAGAAAAATGGCACAAATAAGCAAAAAAGAAACAAATGGAGAGCAAAGATAATGTAAAAACCACTTATATTTTACCTCCTTTTCTTTTGGAAAGGTCTGCTAAATAAACTGAAAGAAGCAACATATCCCAGTTGGGTTTAGTAAGTATTTTTGACATTGATTTGCATGACATTCTTCTAAGATAAAGGAGGAAATATTATCTTCAACAAATGACTCTATGATAAATGCACAACTGATTGAAAGAAACGTACTCAAAGAGGTTGTCAACATTTCTCTCACAAATTGGCAACACATTTCTGCAACACCCTCTTTTATTCCTTACTTTCATTAAATACATAAATGACAGTGCATAGACTACCCATGCCATTTGGAAGTCACAGAGAGCTAAAAGCACACTGGAGGCTGTGATTACTGTTCAAACTGATACTGACAAGTTGAAGAAACGGTCCAAAATAAACACAATGAAATGGGGAAAAAAGAGAAAAGGGAACAATTGAGAGAGGACATTGAAGCCAAACAGAAAATCAGGAATAACTAGCTAGGCAACATGCTAGTTAAAGGGAGGTTAGAATGGATCACAAACTACATTCAGGTGAAAAATATAATGCTATTAACAAGTAACAGGTTGTGGCAAGTTATACAGAAGAAAAAAATATTCTTTATTCTTCACACTCAGGGCCTCAGTTGGAGTCAGTTTTGACTGCCTTGCTATACAAATTGCATGGAGTCAAACAAAAGAAGAAGAGAGATAAAAAGATACTTAGAAAGATGCAATATTAGGGAAAATATACAAAATAAGTTTAGCCTAGAAAGGAGAGGACTAAGGGAAGATCAACCTCAACATCTAAGTATTCTCATCCCAAGCACTGTGAGAACTATCTATCAAAGGTTTTGTGTTCCATGGTTGCATAAGAACATGTGATCAAGAGCATTTTCCATAAGTCTGCACATAACTGGTGGTGAAGTTATAGGGAACCTGTATAAACAAATGACAGGCAAAACCTTAGAACTATGGGGTGCCACTTGCAGCCTTGATATCTGGGTCACTTAAAGCTCACTATCCAAAACAGATGTGGATGCATCCTACAATTAGGTTTGGTTCCCAACCCATTGTTGATACTAGAAAGGCTTTTCTGTCCAGGCTTTTCAATTTCAACCGATTTGATCTTTTTCTGTTTCTGTCATCTGTTTCTTGTACTTCTTCAGATGTAAGAGAACGGCTAACATTCCCTCCTGAAGCTTTTCACAAGTATTCTTAAATTCACCGAAAACAAAGTAAAGAGTTAACACAACAGGGATCACTTTCTAAGTTTAAAATTTGGTCTGCATTTGAGAATAAAGTACTCTCTAATGTTTTTGCAGTGGTTATCAAAAAGGCTTAGTGCTCTCCTGAACATATTGAATGACATTTCCAGCCATCACTATGTACTGTTTAAGTTCTGGAAGGACCACAAAATACATTGCATATTTCACTTTGAACTTAGTATAACTAAGTACAGACAAACAATTTGTAGCCTTAAAATATCTTGCAACTAGTAAGATAATGCTGTGCTGAATTTAATTTTAAGAATGTCCTAACTATATGTTGAGAATATTTCACATTCATTTTGGCAGCATTAGATTTCTGAATGTCACTAATGCCATGTTTAGAATGGACCTATATTAATGAAGAAGAAACTGAATCTGATCTGCTGCCCGAAGGAATTATCCTTTCTAAGCTTGTGTCTTTTATACCACCACCATCTACAATTTTGTTTTGGTTTTGTGTCAAGGTTAACCTTCCTGAGTATGATAATTTCCTTACGGAAATCTCACCTTCATTCTTTTGTCCTCAGCTACCAGAAGCAGCTAAAATTTCTGAATTCTTCTTAGTCTATAGTGCCAGTTGCAAAGTTCTCAACTGCAGAAGTCCAGTGAACTACAGAAAGGTCATAGGAGGATTAATAGTGATTTTTGCATTCTCATTGTGAAGTGGAGAGATCCCAACATAAACTGAAGCAGAGTTTGGCTTCTACCCATGCCCATTAGCCATGAAAAAAACATGGGTTCCACAGAGCACATGGAAATTGTGTGGGGATAACAAGCGAGTTTGGGGTGAAAATAGATGTAGGAGTGGTATGATGGCATGGAGCCACTATCCTCAAGGCTGTTGGCAGCTCTAATCATGTCTTTGTACAATCCTGGGTTAAAATTTGATTTTTTTAAAATAAATATTCTATCTTCCACTCCTCTGGAAATAAGAACTCTTTCTTCCATCCTTCCCCAAGTGAGTATATGTACCCCGCGGTAATTCTTCCTGTCTCCACATGAGAATGGTATTTCTGGCAAACTCTTCATAATTCCTATGCATTGCTGTAAGTGTCTGCTCTGTACTTTACTGCTGCTTATTCCTTTACTACTCTTGTTGCTCTCATATTTATTTTAGTATGACGATGACCTACATTAGCCCAGTAATTTCTCTGAAATTTGGGGCTGTAGAAGAGATTATAGTGAATGTAGTATTTAAGATTGACCAAGTAATTATACTTTAAGTAGCAAAACAAGGTTTTTTTGAAAATATTTTTTTCTGGTATAACATGTATATTTTATCTGAGTTTGAATAATACATAACGATGTTATACTCAGAACAAAGAAAAAGAATCTACATTAAAAAAAATTAGGAAAACAGAAAAAAAGATGCCACAAGTCTGTTTCAGTCTCATCATTCATTTCACCATTTATTTCATTAAGTCTCTGAGATAAAAGGGCCTATCCACAGCTGATTCACAGAACAATATAATGTTCAGATAAGAGGACAAAGCCAAGAAAAATGTATGTCAGACCATAGTACATTTGAAAGGCTATTGTACGTGGTTCATAGAAATTAGAGTGTGAAATAAAACAAATTAATTTTCTCATTTTTCTAAATAATACTTGACCTTATAGCAGTATCTTGACTTTTAAAATTCTTCTTAACTCAGTTCAGCATCAGAGTTTAACATCGTCCTCAGATAAATACAAAAAGCATGCTGACACCGCACAATAGTATAATTTGATGATTTTTTTTCATTTTAAGATTTTATTATTATTTGTTTGTTCTATCACCAGGAAGGCTGAGGTTTATCTTGTCTTTTTCTTTCAAGGGCTGTGTTAAGGGCCATTGCTTTCAGACAACGTAGGAAGTGTAAGAAGGCCATTTGTGTGATAGGGTTGTTCCAGACTTCTGTAACCTGACACCCAGGAGTCTGTTGTTTTCAGTGTCTCTGGAATGAGTTGGTCCACAGGAAATAAAAAAAGCTGCCTGAATGATTCTATCAGCATAAAATATTAGACAGTGAAAAATGTCATAGGTGTTTTCATACAGAAACCTAAAGCTGTGTACAAAATTTGGAGGTGTATTTTTTAAGATGTAAATGTAAAGAAAATCAGAGCAAGATCCAAAGAATTTTAAAATATAACCTAAATTTATCAAATTCATTTTTATTGTGAGAATATTAGATACAATTGTTTGTTCTGTCAAACAACGACTCTTGGTGGGAAGGGAAAGAAATTCTCTCACTTTTGAGCTGTCAATGTACTTTTCACTGCCTTGGAAGGTGATGGGAAGGAATAAATGCAGCAGGGCAAGGGGAGATCACTCAGTGGTGGAGAGCTATATAACCATGCAAAATGGTGAATGGCTCTTGTTACCTGCAGATCATATGAAGACAACTGCTTGTCAGGTATGGGTCTTGGTGGCTGGCTACAGCAGGAGGCTCAAGTGCTTCAGCACACTCCAGGAAAGCCAAAAATCCTCAGGGATTTGGTAGGGATGGTGTCCCTGGATAACTTTTTGTTTGTTATTGCAGAGGGAATGTGCTCCTGTCTCCAGTTGTGGTCTGCAACACACCTCTTCCCTAAGAAGAATATGTCTTCCCCTTAGCAGGTGTCCTGGCTGGCCAGGACCACCCAGTGCACCATGTTTTCTGAACAGTGAGCGAGCTCATGGGAACAGGCTGGATTAACTGAAAAGCTGATAGTGTGCAGCACATCTTGCAGGAGATATGTTGGTGAACTTGGGCACTAGGAGCTTGTGGCAGATAGGTGCATCATGCCCAAAGTGGGGAATATCCAGTCTTCTTGAAGACATGCATCAGAGGCATGCCTACAAGTAGGGGGTTCCCCACTGTAGTTTTGGAAAGGTGCCACCATGAGAGGCTTTAAAAAAGAACTAGTACTCAACAAACGGGTCCAAGTGGCAACCAGGGATGAGTGGTGTTCCTCAGGGGTTGGTACAGGGACCAGTACTATTTAACATCTTAGTCGGAGACATGGACAGTGGGATAGAATGC
>VXBW01000469.1:630178-748889 GCA_013400375.1 Thinocorus orbignyianus
GTTGGAACTCGATGTTCTTTAAGGTCCCTTCCAACTCCAACCATTCTATGATTCTATGATGATTCTATGACTCAGCCTCATGGGCTTTATCATGGGCACTGGAATAGGACAGAGTAGATCACAGACCCAAAGCCTCATACCTGGCTACCTTTTCCCATGAGCCTGGTAGTGTTTGAGTGCAGCTTAAGGGGTGTGAAAGAGGGGAATCCTTCAAACAGAGACTGAATCTGGTGAAACAAGTGAGGTAATAGAGTTGTAAAAATCCATATGGGAGAAAAGTTACTTTGACAGCCTCTTATACAGCTTCAGCGTAACTCATTAAGCTTGTGTTTCAATGTAGTATTTGTTTGACTATAATTTTTCTCATATGCAGACCTTCTAATACTTAAACTGTAAGAGCATAGGTACTTACTATTTGGGAGGTTATTGAATTAATTCTCTGATTGTAAAAACAAGGAACAACTCTGACTTGGAGTTAAGGGACTCAAAAAGCTCTTCTTTCTGCAAGATCAGCAGCCTGTCATCTGCAAAGAATTACAAGCATTTTCAAGGATTTCTGTAGAAAAAAAAATAAAAAATAAAATGATTAACAGATTTTTTCTCCCTCTTATTATGTTTAACACTCAGCACCTTTGCTTACCTTTCAGCTTAATGTCACTAGTTCATTTATTTTTATAATGACTGCTACAGGATATCTTGGTACAAAAATAGTTTACAGTGAGGCCTGTTTGGGAAGATCTCAATATACTGAGTAGCTGATTGATATGGAAGCTAACTACAAGCAAAACAGTGTTTATTACCTGCTGGAGAAGAGGCCAAGCTTTTGCCCCACCAAAGACCATGTTGGGAATTTGTCAGAAATCTAAGGCTTTAATTTAATTTGCATCCAGTGGAACAGCTTGCACCTCCCTTGCAGCAGTGGGGCTGGGAAAATGTGTTTTTGACAGCACTCTTCCATCCTGGTACAAGAGGCCAGGGATGCCACTGAGCCCGGAATATTGTGTTCTGCTTGAATGTCTGCTGAGATCGAAATAGAACATCAAACAACTCTGAGGCAGGATTTCCTTCTTCATGAGTTCCTACTTGAGGTTCCAGTTTGCTATAACTGAACCTTCTCCCATCAGCTGAACTGGGAGACTGATTCATGTAGAAAATTTGCAGTTTAAAATATGCTCCAGTTTTAAGCTCTCTTTAGCGAGGTCATATAAATTGTATACGAAGGACAGCTACAAAAGCGTTAAAAAACGTAGATACACTCAGAACTTTTAAAGGTCATCTATGCTTTTAAGGATGAGAAATTACATGGATGAGTGACAGATATGTTGAGCTGTCTAATTGCTAAATGATTGAAAAGATCTTTTGGCAACTGGTGTTACTATTTTAGCTCATCTTTTTTACGTGAAATGGAAAAAAAGAGTTAGCGGGTCTCTAATTATAATTTGAACACTTACTAAGAGATGGAAACAGCTTTAGTGTTCAATTAATGCAGTAGCCAAAACACTGAATTATATTTCATTAGACTTTAGTGCTATTATGAAGCATAGGAAAGAATACTAGCCTTACTTATTTACTAGCATCTGCTCTAAAAATGCCAAAATCTTAAAAAATTAAGGGACCTTTCTGGAAACATTCATTCCACTGTAGAGTGAAATTACTGCCTAAAGGTAAAGTGATGTAACAGAGTTACTGCAAAAAAAACATGTGGCACATTACTCACATAGGCCTTGATTCAGCGAAGCGTTGAATTATATCTTTAATATATGAATATCCCACTGACATCAATAGGACTATTCATATGCTTAGAGCTAGGACATTGCTTAAGTGCACGGCTGATTTGAAGCCACAGATATCAACTCCAACTTAAGGGCATGACATCATAAGTCAGGGGTTACATGTTATAGCAACTCAGAGTGGGATTCACCTGATTAAATGCAAACATTTACACTGTAAGCATTGACATTTGGGCTAATTGTTTAGAGTACCAAAAGTACCTATTTCATCTCCATTTGTGATAAAGGGAGCTTGGGGAAGTTATTAGCTTAGATACAGAAATCTCCCACTACAGATACCAAAGTTAGATGAGATGAACTTCATTGTTGTCTCTCTTCTTTTCTGTGTTATCCTGATTTCTTTATGATCTGATACAAACTAAGCATTTGTCTATTTTAAGCTAAAAAGTCACATTGGAGTGCCTGCCTGTCTGCGGTTACATCAAAATGTGTTCCCATAAAGCACGAGCATTAACATTATGTTAACAAGAATCTGTAGAAAACCGTGTGTTTGTTTTCAGAGTGTTAATGACTTCCAATTGTCAGGAAGCACCTGATTTCCTAGGAGCTAGATGATATAAACCAGTAGGAAAAGAATTGCAGAAATGAGACTGCTGCACTGACAAAAGAATTTTCTATTGCTTCATCTTCTTTCCTATGGCTTTTATTTGTTATGAAGCTATGTTTTGCCTGTTGCTTATGAATTCAACTTTTAATTATGCTGATAATATCTAGGTCGGATTTGAGACCTGATTCAGTGCTGTGAACTGGCTTCAGAGGAATTTAAAGCAAACATCTGTGGTTTGGCTGTTAAGTGCTTCCACAGAGAAATCCAGTGCTTACCATAATGCCTAAAAGAATTTGGAAAATCATAATTTCCTAATAAATGGTGCGATCTGTGTGATGAAAGTCCTACCTTACAATCTTTCAGGATCATTTCTTAGTTTCTGTGTTAACAAATCCTGCCATTACCTGTCTACAGACACACACAAAAAAAAATGCCCCCAACACTGAAAGAACTATTTAAATCCATCAGACTTAAACCTGTGCATACCAGAATGTAGCATCCTTCAGCTAGTACATCCAAAATAATCTGTGAAACTAGAAGTAAGTATCCAAATGAGCTCACAAAGAATGTCAATGAAGGACTATGACAGAAAACGTTTTCCAAATAATTGGCCTTTCTTTAGCCTCTTAATACTTAAAACATCTACAAAAGATGGCTTTTTGGCGTTAATGTTTGCAAGGACTCTAAAAATCATGGACTAAAAAGAGATGTTATTTTCATGGCATATACAAACATTTTTACATTCGCTGCATTGTGTTTCTGCCTGGCTAACTCTGATGTCACCATCTGTAACTCACAGAGCTGACAGCTTTTATCACTTTTTTTCTGCTAATATTGCTCTCCAATAACTGTCCTTTTCTCTCCAACTGACTGACTACCACAGTTAAGTTTAAAATGGAGTTGTTATTATTCTCAGCATGTATTTAATTTGTTTCTGTTTGAGCACTAAAAAAGGGTTTGCTCAAAGTCCTTGTTTTTCCCTCTGTAACAACAGTTCAATTACTTTTCTCCACAAGCTCTAACACCCTAGTACCACCGTGGATGTAATAATGCAATTTTTTCGCTTGACTCATTCTGTGTAGGGGACTGTTAGACTAAGATTTACTCTGTTTGCCACAGAAGAACATTCAGAGGAAATGGATTAGAATGTACAGGATTTTTGAAGCTGAGTAATAAAATTGCAAGTTTCTGACCCCTTGGTTTCTCATCCACATGGACTTGTGTCTTCTCAAATTTTTAGTCATAGCAATGAATGAACTATGAACTCAACATAGCCAATGATAATGAAATTGCTTTCAGGCTTTGCCTAACTTCAAGTAAAAAGCTAGTAACATTTCTAAGATTTTCAGAATTTTATACCAATTCAGAGTACTAAAGGTTGGAGTTAAAGGATGAGTTAATAAAAATTATAATGAATCATCAGAATTTAATAATGATAAGATTAATTTGTTTTTTCATGTCTTCCCAGTCCTTCCTGAATATCTGTTTCTGATTCAGATAATTACTATGAAGTTCAAATGTAAGTAAAATAACAGTAAAATTGAAGATTATTAATAAAATTGCTAAATTTATTTCATGGTTTTATTATGCTTTGAAAATTTCTAAGATTGCATTGCTATAGTATTGATTGAAATTTAAAACATCCTAATTTGAGGATTTTTGATTCATCATTAAACTCATTCATAACTCATTCCTTCAGGAGCCTCTCTAAACTTTGGTTCCAGATCTAAATGTAAATGAAGCTTAAGTTCTCAGGTTGTAACCCTTTGGATCTTGATTATATTCTGGGCTAATTTCAGTAAGCATCTTTCCCTCAAACAGCTGCGTGCATCCTTCTTGCATCTCAAACTTCTCAGCATAAACAAAGAACTAAACAAACTCCCACATAAAGAAAGTAGCAGGAATGGTTAAAGACCAGTTTATTGTTGAAAGGTGTAAGCTAGTGAAGTATTATAGTTTAGAATTGCCTTGAACATAGTTAACAGCTTCAATTACATTATTATTAATAGTTAATAAAGATGATTATTTGATTAATTAGATTACCTCCCTCTCTTTTTATGAAACAGCAGATAGAAAGTTACTGTTCTGGCCTTGTAGCAGGGAACTACTTCTCAACCTTCTGTATTTCGGGTGAATGTCCCACCACCAGTCAAATGAGCAGCAGCTGTGTAATTCTCTTGTTGGGAGTTTATCAAGCTTGTACAAATAACATTTTTTGAGCAAGAAAGACATGGAATATGTACCCTATCATATGGAAGGGACCTTAGAAACCATGTAGTTCCATCTCCTCTACATCATTTTTACCACAAATGAGTTTTATCATGAGGATTTTCTTTGTGTCTCTCAATCAGCTTGTGAATAATTATGCAATACCTGCTCATTCAGAAGCAAAGCATAGTAGCCCAGATGAAAAACATCAGTATCGTTAATTCCTTGAAGACCAAAGGACGTTCACTGGGAATAGTGCAGACCTGTGCTGGTGTTTCATGTCATACATGTTTTACTCTGGAAGCCTGTTTTCCTGTGCCTCAGGACTATGGGACATCAGCCAGGCCCTTGATCTCTGCAGTTTTCATCTAATTGTAATAGACTCTGAAATCTCTTTTTAACACTGTAAAGCTTTCCAAAAATAATTCCTTCCAAACCTTTGCTTTCTTATACAAAGTTAGGTTTTGAACATTAATCTTTTCCAATGAAAATCCATATAGTCAAAAATTCCTGATCAGTTCTACTGCAGTTAAGCTTTTTTCCCTCCAATTCTCATAAAAAGCACTTCCTAGAGAATTATAAAATATAGCTAGCCAGTTTTTAATCTAATCTGGCTTGGCTTTCAGTATCTAAATAGTACAAAGTTTGCCATTGTGTGTTTCTGAAAGAATTATGAACTGTGGTTTTCCCTAAGTAAGTGAAAGGATGTCTTCCTTAATTTAGCTTTCCCTGGCATGTCCAGCAAACAATGATTAATGAAAACCCTATTTTAAATTCTTTTTTACAGAAAGCTTTTTCTTTGCTCTGTACACAGGGAGAAAATTGACCACAAACTTGTCTCCTGCAGAAGTGGTTTCCTCATCACATAACTCTTCCAGCAGAGGACAATGCCTTTTTCATCCCAGTAAGAGGTAGGTTAACCAGAGAGGAAAGTGTGTCCAAAACTGATTAGAAAAAAAAAAAAAAAAGGAAAAAAAAAGAAAAAAAATAAATAGAGAACTTCTGAAATTATCAGGAAACAACCTTGCACATAACACATTTTGTAATTTGCTGAGAATTGTTGTAGCTTTTGGTAGATTTTGCTTTTTCTTAATACATTTCAGCTTCTTGGTTATCGTAAGCTGTTTATCAGGATGGATATCAGATGAGTTACAGAAGAATTTTAACACTTGGTAATCTTGTTCACCTATTTAAAAGTAATTTCTATTTTCAGGAAAAAAAAGCAAGGTGTTATAGAGAAGGGTCTAAAATAGTTAATCATATGTCACACCATTGTCAATAAGCACAATTACAAAGAAATAAGGCATGTAGACTGCACCTATACAGTCATTGTCTTATGTTAGAACTCTTCTAAGAATACTGCAGAATAAAACGCTAATCTAAACAAGTTCATCAATAGGTACAAAAAAGTAGGAATTGCAAGCGCAGTCTGGTTGTTTAAGTGGTCCCCCGTTATGCACCTTGTGAAGTTTGGACTAGATGACCTTTAGAGGTCCCTTCCAACCCAAACAATTCTATGTAGACTTTTTAAGGTGTGAAAAGGCATTTTCTGTTTTCCTTTCTGTTCATAACATTTCTTTACAGATGTTTTTAAAAAGTCAGATATGTGGCATTTGGATAGTGAGTTTCCGTGAATTTAGGCATCCAGAAACCTGGCTGAAGCCTAATTAAAAAAGAATCTTAACCATTTAAAAATTCTTATTCCCCAAATTGGTTCATTTTGGGGATCTATGATTTTTTTTAGATTGTCTATGAAACACCTATATCTTTGTATCCATATTTGTGAGATATACATGCATCAATGAAATGCCATTTTTATAACTTTACTTAAAATTCATTCCCATGCTGTAAGAGACCAACAGAAAATAGGATGTCTCAAATCTCGCTATTAGTAGTCAGCGTTTGACCCCGCTTGTTTTTTAATCTCACGCTTGGAAATATTACAGGCCTCCTGGACCAGCAATTGGACTGGGACTTTAAACATGCATTCAGTTGAATCCAAAGGGAGTTGCAAGGGAACATTTGACCCTCTCATTTGAATTATTTCTTGGTGATCTGGAGTAGCTTCCAAAGAGAAGGTCATAAGCATGAAATAACACCCACAGTGTATGTTAATCAGTTCTGCAATAGTTTTAATTTTGCTTTTTGACTGTAACTCTACATTTCCATCCATTAGTTCAAAAATTATTGTAAAACTGTAATATTTGTCAGGAGCTGGATCACCCAATTTCAAGGTGCACAGCCAATTTACAAAAAGTAAATTCCACATATATTTCCAACTTCTATCTTGTTTATGCCTTTTCTTTTCCTCATGTCCAGTCTATGGTGTTCATGTTCTCTACTCCAGCTTTCATTTGGAGATGACTGTGAAATCTCATTGCCTATTAGGCTCCTCAGCATTTAAAAGCCCTTTTTTGGTGTATTTGAGAGAATAATCAAAAAGTATCATCTACTGGGGTGTATTAATGCTGTAACCAGTCAAGGCCCCGGGTTAGCTACAGAGACTGACTCAGAGATCTTGGCATATAAAATCTATGTCCTATAAATTTGCATAAGCCTAAAGTTACTGTACAGCAGGAGCAATGTCAGGTTTTCATCAGAAAGTATTCACCAAGCCAAAACTGGCGTTTTCAACTATTGGTTGAAGAATAAATCTGAACAAGGAAAAGAAAAAATTGAAAAAGAATTTTCAATACCAAACAAATATTTCAAGTTTTTAAGTAAACAAATATGTATTTCCTTTAATTTTAGGGTTATTTAGCCCAGTTGTTCAATGTGAATTCTCTTTAATTTAGATCACTTTTTCTAAGGAGTAATCCTTCACATTATTTTAAAATCCCTCTTACCTTTCCTTTTTGTTTCCATGATTATTTCCTGACTTTTACTCTGATTCTTAAGGAGGTTTGACACTCCTTAAACATAAATTTGGGATGGAATTGTTATTTTTTAAATTTTCTATTATGAAGTTCTGGCTTTAACTGACTCCTGAAGCTAAACTGATCCTGTGAGTAGTTTCCCTGAGTAAGTACAACATTCTGTTATCTTTCACTAGTGCCAGCTTTCACTGAAGAAACAGCAGGACATTTCAATTATATATATAAGTTGTCCAATTTTCCTCTTGTTTACAATAGCTTTTTATTGAATTTTGTGAAATTCTACATTCTACATGGGAAAATCATGTTGTTTAATATAACATGATTCATGCATGGATAATAAAGTTTCTACAAACTTTGGTATTGCTGTTGTGCAGGTTCAGATTCAGCTAGCACATTATAATATATTCGCTATTTACAATTTTAAAAAATGAACCTTAATGCCTTGTCTAAGCAGCTTAAGAAATGCTAGTAATCTTTACACCAAATCACTCATCATCTACAGACAACAACTCTTATCTCTGGAAGAAAAATCTCATTCTCCTCAAGGATGAGGATAAATCCGAGTCATCTGGTCTAGTTGGCTCCAAAGTTAAGAAGAGATATTGGAAAGATTATTACCCTATAATTAGGGATTTATAATTACCTAATTAAAAGACAAATCCTCTCAGGCCCAGCCCAAGAATTTCCATTCAAACAAGTGACACGTCCGAGTAACGTGCACTAATTGGAGGGTCCAGCTGATGAAGGCTGTAAATCTGGAGAGTGACCTGGTTTCTTTGGTCACTCTTAATGAGGTTCTACTCACTGTGAGGTTACTATGCCCATTGCTTCAGTGTCGTGACATCTATTGAGAGTGACGTAATAGTCCTTCTCTTACTGTACTCCTCTTGGAGGTCTAAATCATTTGATATTATACCTGCTAAATTAGGCAGGTTACATTTGAGATGGAGTAAAAGAGAGATCCATGGGTCATTCTAAGTTTACAGGGTTTGAATTCCAGCACTGTTGAGTGGATTACACCAATCAAATCTAGGTTTAGGACTGTAGAGAAAGCCATCTGTTGTTTATATTTTGAATCTGAATGCATAAAATGTAGGGCGAATCAATCATCTGCCTAAAACATTGACTTTCTAGCTAAGAGTGAATAGCTTCCTTAGCGAAAAGGACACTTTCTGGTGGAAGGAAAATCCAGCTATTGATTTATGTGGCAAAATGTCAACTGATTAATCCTATCAGAGAACTTTAATTAGACACATACTTATTTGCTATCCTTGTCCCAGGGCTACTACCGTGTAAAGTACTAGCTGGCATTTGGACTTGCTGGTGTCAGCACTGCATGGCCAGTTTGCAACGTGCAATGTCATCATTTAACAGAAATACGTCAATTACACCAAAAAGCTACTTAAGCTTAAATAAATTGATTTCTACTGAAGTTTTAAAATAAAATAAAAAAAAAATAATAATTATGGTTGTACTTTGTGGTTTTTAAAAGCATTTTATTACACAAACCCACAAATAAAGGCCAGATGGTGCAATACATAGACATTTCAAAGGCTGTATTAGAAAATCCAATCATGGTTCTCAGTGGAAGTTATTTGGATCAAATACAGATTTGCCAGAGTGATAGCTCAAGCAGCTGAAATCTACCCATACAACTTGAGACAGAGCTGCAAATTTGTACACCTCTCTCCTTTCAGAATGCAACTCCTTCAGAGCCAAAACCCAAACAGTTGTCAAATACAGAAGTCAGGTCAGACAAGACCTATATAAAAGAAACGCATTTTCTCTCAAAAAGAAGAGGTGCTCTCGTAATCTCTACCTTCCAGAAGAATTTGCATGTAGGAATTTCACTGAATTTTCAAATATCTCAAAAGAAATAAAATATTGGCAATTGAATTAAGATAGCCTCACTGTCTCATGCTGCTTTTTACTATCCCTACCTACTTGTTCTTTTCCTTGATTTTAATAAGGAAGTTTAAACAATGTTTTTCTCCACTTTTTTGAACAATGATGAGGGATGATTTTGCAAATCTTCGAATCGTATCATATGTACCCTAAAACAATTTTTTTCTGCAATATTGATCATAGAAGTATTTAATTCAACTGAAATTTTGATGAAAAATCAGCAAATATGTATGTCAGTTGCTATTAAGGCTTGGATGCTGACAGGCTTATCTGGGGATGGTGTAGGTAGAGTAAACTTTTCCTAGGAGCAAGCACACCACTGGTGTGTTTTTGCCCTACCCTGGATCACAGGTAGGGAAGCAGTTCATTCTCAGTGGATGCCAAGTCTCTTCAGCTTGCCAGTAAAGGCAATCTAATAAATTGAAAGATCAGGTTGTCGATAAATTAAAAGAGAGATGAAGCCTGAGGCATAAATGTGGACAAGTTGTTTCAAAAGGGGGGAAAAATGAATTAGACTTTGCATTTTAAAGTAGAGAAGATGGAAAGTCTTTGCTTTGAAAGGTGAGTACTGAAAATTCAGGGATAGATTTGACTCTTGGAGGCAAAACAAAATCATTTACTAGCAAGCCAAATAGACTTTCTTCAGACTAACCCATTCCTGTGTCCATGGTGTTTGGGCATGTTCAAACAAACCTGGAAAACAGACCTGGAAAACACTTCACAGGCAAAGAAACTGAAAGAGCTGCAGTAGTTCAGGTCATAAAGAAGGCAAATAAATTAGAGAGAGGGAATAATAAAATAACATGAAAATAAAGAAAGGCATTACAGAAATTTTATTGATGTTTCAGATTCCCTGCCTTTTCTCCAAAGAGTAGCTGCTTCTTCCTTGACCATTCTATACAGATGCTGTTTCAGTCATAGAATCATGGAATCATTCAGACTGGAAAAGACCCCTGGGATTATAGAGTCTGACCATCAACCCCACTCTACAAAGTTCTCCCCTACATCATATCCCCCAACACCATACCTATGTGACTCTTAAACACATGCAGGGATGGTGACTCAACCACCTCCCTGGGCAGCCTATTCCAGTTTCTGACCAACTGAGAGTCCTCTCAGCCCCCTGACTCTCTCACTGTCCTTCTTGGTCCCCTGTCATGTATCCAGCCTCTTCATATCCTGGTTTTGGGATGCACCTGAATTGTCAAATAGTTGTCTTCCAGGTCTCACAATTGCTCAAGGATCTGGTCCCCCATTTCTCTACATTGAATATGTGCCAGTTCACTTCTCCCGTCTTTTGCTGAAATGACTCAACCAGCTTTCTCCCAGAGGAAAAGCAGCTACAGGTCATAGACCAGTGCACAGCAAAGCGTGTTCCAACCAGATAATATGAACATTAATTATGCGAGGTTTAGCTTTCTCTGCCCTGGACAATCCTCGTATCTCTGCAGGCATTGCTGTCTGAAGCACATTTATACTTAGCATATGCACCACACATTCTCATGGGGATGCTATAAAAACATCATTCTGGCAAGCTCTCACATTATTTTATGTTCTCTTCTGAAAGTAATTACTAGGACTTAAAGTCACCTGCAGTCCAGAGAAGATCCAGGCCAAGTGTTATGCAAATTGAGTAACCAGTCTTCAAGCCAACCCTAAAAACGTGAATGCAAGATACTTTGCTCCTCAGGCTTGAAGGCCACAGATATCCTATTGGGCCAAAAGTCTTCATAGTGCGTAGGCAGAAGTAGAGTACTGAAGATCTGCAGTGTATCTCCCAGTTTAATCTAAAGGAATCTAAAACACATGTTGTACCATGTGAACCAGAACACAGTAGCAGGGACCAGCAGGAGATTTCTTTCAGAAATACATTCTTGATCCAGTGGTAAACTGGTTACCAGTGCTAGTATCTAAACTAAAATACTCAGATGCATCCTTTTCCTCTCACAACAATCTTTAACCTCAGGCCTCTTGCTTAGCCATTAGCAGACTCTTACAAAACAATTATCATTCCTAGCCCTGTCTAGTTACTTTTGCCTCTTGCCATCCTAGCATCAATCCTGGATTCCCATCCAATTTGCTTGCCTCTTCCCTCAAGCACTGACATGCACTCACATAGTCCAATCTGCATCTTCCACCTTTACACTGAGTTCACCTACCTCTTTCTTCCAGTTTTTGTCCAACATATCCCTTGATACCCTTCAATCATTACTAGCACTGACGTCTGACCCAGTTCAGGGATCCCAAAATGCAGGACTGTGAGCTATGCAGAGGAAGGGCTGCCAGAATTTTGAATAAGACCAAGAAAATACATCTGTCTGGCCAAAGTTTGGACCACGTCAGGTGAAATTTTCTGGAAAGCAATGGGTAGTTATATATGGAGAACTAACATGGGACATCTTAGAGCAGATGAATTTTGGTCAAATGATAAACCAAAGCAGGGGCTAAAAGATTATGTCAGACAGCTTTATCAATTAGAGGTGTCACTAAAGTCCTGCTGGATAAGGAAATAAGATTGAAGGCCTTTGTTCCCAGTAATACCAAACAAAAACAAGGGTGCATTTTGTGAAATTAAATGTAACACTCAAATCGATTATGGAGATCACTTTCAGAAAATACTGTTCAGATGTAATGTGGTGGGTTCAGCTTGGTGCCACCAGATGCTCACCAAGCCACTATATCACTCCCCTCCTCAACAGGACAGGGCAAGAAAATGTAATGGAAAAGCTTGTGGGTCAAGATAAGGACAGGTAGATCATTTACCAATTACCATCATAAGAAAACAGACTCAACTTAGGGAAATTAATTTACTTTAATGACAATTAATAACAGAGTAGGATAATAAGAAGTAAGAACAAAACTAAAACCACCCTCTCTCTCTATCCCTCCCTTCTTCCCAGGCTCAACTTCCCTCCTAACTCTTCTACCTCCTCCCCCAGAGTGGCTCAGAAGGTATGGGAATGGGAGTTGCAGACAGTCCATAAGGTTTCTTCTCTGCCACTCCTTCCTCTTCATACTCTTCCTTGTCATGGGGTCCTTCCCATGGAGTACAGTCCTTCACAACCTTCTCCAACATGAATTCTTCCTGTGGGCTGCAGCTCCTCAGAACTGCTCCAGAATGGGTCCTTTCCACAGGGTCCTTCAGAAACAAGTAACTCCCTATCCAGTGCTGTGCAGTTCTGTTCTCCATGGACTGTAGCCCTCACCAGGATCCTATTTGAGCATGGGGTCCTCTAAGTGCAAAATGCATTATCTACTCTAGTATGGTTCTCCATGGGCTTCAGAGGGAAAACCTGCATCACAATGGTCTTGTCCAAGGGCTACAGGGGAATCTCTGCACCTAGACCACCTTCTCCCTCTCCTTCTTCACTGATCTTGGTGTCTGCAAAGTTGCTTCTGTCACATTTTCTCACTCCTCTCACAATTAATACACAGATTTTTTTTGCCATTTCTTAAATATGTAAACACAGAGGTGTTACAGAGGGCTATGAAGATTATTAGGGGACTGCAGCACCTCTTTTACGAGGAAAGGCTCAGAGACCTGCTTCTGAGAGTCCTGGAGAAGACTGAGAGGGGATCTCATCAATGTTCATAAATTTCTAAAGGGCAGATGTCAAGGAGATGCCAGACTCTTCTCAGCAGTACCCAGTGACAGGACAAGGAGCAACAGATACAAGCTGGAATGCAGGAAATTCCATAAGGGAAAATCTTCCTTACTTTAAGGGTGACAGAGCACTGGAATAGGTTGCCCAGAGAGGTTGTGGAGTCTCCTTCTCTGGAGATATTGAAAACCTGCCTGGATGCATTCCTGTCCAGCCTGCTCTATGTGATGCTGCTTTGTCAAGGGGGTTGGACTAGATGATCTCTGAAGATCTCAATTTCCTTTTAGTTTAATAGTAATTAAGATTTTTAAAATGATCTCTCATTTATCTTTGCTTTTTTTAGTTCAGATAGTTCTAATAACTGACAATGATGCAATGCATGCAAAATATAAGTATCAAGTAATTGCAAAATCTCTAACTTAATTACTCGTGTAAAAGAATCCAAAGAAATGTTCCATTCTAGAAACATTCAAATGAAAAATTAAACCAATAAATCTGTATGCAAATAAGGATTCATTTGAATTATTGATTGATCCTACTGGATCTAGAACCTAACATTAATAAAAAAACGATACATGCACAAATAGACCTTATACAGTAATCTGTTAACTTTACTTGAAAATGCTACTTCACAAAAATTCTGACAATGGGGAAAAGGGCAGGTCCTCCATGAATAAAAATATTTGTTGTTGTGTTGATAGTAGTGACCAATAATTAAATTGGGTTTGCAACAGATGGAAGAAATGTAAGTCAGTTTGTGGCAGTAGGCAGACATGGTAGCTAACAAGAAATCACAAAAGTATATATACTGCAAACAGTTGACTGAGGTGGGTAAGTGAGCTGCATCTGTTATACAAACTGTATCACAGTTAAAGCTGGGAATATTTTAACAGGAGAACTAACAGTGCCCTTCAGTTATTCAGTCCTAACAGTATATACTACTATTAAAACTCATTTCTAATGTCCTCCTCTATATCTCAGAGGAACCAAAGGAATCTGCTCATAAGAAGTGGTTAAAAAGAACAAAAAATTATACTCTGGCCAGGTAGTAACTAACAAAGGAATGTGATATCTGGTCTGCAAGAACTAACTGAAAGATAAGTATATATAAATAAACTTTATAATGTTTTTAGCAGAATGTGAACTGATGAAGGAGTTAGTCCTTGATATTTGAACAATTTCTATCAGTACTATATTTGACTGTAAAAAGTAATGCTTGTTCTGTGGAAACAATGAGACCATATCTTGAAATGTTGATTAAATTATATGCATTTGAACAATGGTAGATAGTTCTATAGCCCATAAACAACCTTACAATGTAAATATCAAAGAAGTGCAGAGCTATTTCTGTATCTACATGGAGATAAAACTGGAGCAATTCAAGAGGGTGATGTCAAGAAAAACTCCTTGATAATGAGATGTATTTGATGAATTCCCTGATTATGTGAGAACTGCCCTACTTTCAGAGCAAGTTTTTGTGAACAATGTATGGAAGAAGTCTGAGAATGAAAGTTAAAGCACTTGAAAGTCAGAGCCATCTCCAGTTCAAGACTGAGACACATCAGTCTACAGCCTGATTTATTGTAGGGACTAATGGTATGTTAGCCTTTTGCCACTCCTGTGCCTTTTGCCACAAATGTGTTTGTTCAAGATAAACACTTGATGCACCACTCAAAATAATGGCTCTGATTAGACTGTTTGACATTCAGAAATTGCAGAGACAGTCACCACATATGTTCTGCTCTGCTGAAAGCAAAAAAAGGTAGTCACCCTGTAGACCATTGGTCAGTGTGCTGTGTTTTAGTAAATAGAGCTTTTGGGGCTCAAATGTACAACAGATGTTGCTAGTGCCCAATAAGGTGGGCTCACAACATCTATGCCAGATGTCCTGCATACAGACTGTCTCCAAATGAGGTCCCTCATCATGTTACAAGTTTACAACTATTTTCAGATCCCATTTTTGAATCAGGTTTGTTTCTCATCTGAGTCAGCTGTGAATAAACTTTTTAAAAAGTAGAGATTCAGAAGGTCTACCGGATCCACATCTTTCTAATTGTCTTTAACAGTGTGAAACACTCTGGGCAATTCATAGAATCATAGAATCATGAAACTGTCTAGCTTGGAAGGACCTTTCAGATCATCTAGTCAATCTAACCTTCTATTCTTTTTTATTATTTTATCATAAGAGAATAATTAATACAAATTATTATGAATAAAAAGAAAATACCCACATAGAGAATGATGGTATGATCACTCTTAGCTCTCACCTGGGGCCTAGCATGGATTTAACTGACAGTCTTTCACTTTTGCTCTTTTCTATGTGCATGTGGGGTGTTCATTGAAGTATCTTATGTGTATCCTTTTGAATTTCTATAATAACACATCCACAATCATACAGTTGTACATGATTCTAACAAAATATAAAAAGGATTGGGATAATCATTTTTCCCAAGTGAAAAGCACAGTGATTCTAATAAGGGTGATGCATTTTTAAGCTGAAAAATTCGAAAGAGAACAAAGACCCAGACAGCTGCATTTTGTTATCTGGGTTGTTCGACGGGGAGACAAGAATATAGAATGAATAATAGTAGAAAGCATTCTGATTCTGCACCTCCAATTTCCTAAGGGGATTTGCTGCTAAAACTACCTAAACTTTACTATCATTCACAGAGTAAAAGCATATCTGTTTTAAAGATAACATATTATTCAATCAATTTATCAGACATATTTGTCAGCTATATGGATGTGAAATGCCTTTTTCCATACGAGTTTTCTCTTGGCAAAAAGCAATCTATGAACTTGCCAAAGTAAATTTAACTGCAGGGTTCTAAGAATATTAGTAACCACTAAGAGTATTTTAAACTATTTAGGTTAACAAAGGTCTCCTATACCTAGATCTAATACAACTTGTAATAACAGTTGACTTTATATTTATGAGAAAGGCTATAGACAAAGGAACCATTGCTTACCAATACCATAAAGAAAAATATATAAGCATTTGATTATAAACTTCAATGAGATGTTGTTTAAAATATGAGTTGAGTGGAGGCAGAAGCATACATGAATCATCTGGTGTGGCTGATTTCCCCCACTCCATTCTATTTAAGCAGTTTTACTGTGCCACTGAGATGGGAAAATACCAGGAACATGTATAAATTCTAGACTTAGACTCATGTCTCTCAAAATTTTTAAAACTATTGACCCTTTATTCAAGCCACTATTTTTCAGGTTTGTCTTCATAGAGCCTTTTTTTTAAATGCATAACTGGTTTAACAATACAGGATTTAAAGGCAGCATTGTTAAAACAGCTGACCAAAGTCCTACTGATCAGCTTTGCTTCTTTCCACATTACTGTGGGACTGTCATCTGATTTGTGTGGGGAAGGTGGCCAGCAGCGGTGATGTATGGCATGGAGATTCCTGTCACACTGCCTGACTCCAGCTCTGGTGTCCCTCCTAAAGTGCAAGATAGTTTATACAAGGCAATGAAGGATGTGAAAGAGAGTCACTATCTGAAAGTTCTTCATTTACTAAAGTCTTATAAGTAAGTACACATAGCATTACCCTCAGTCCTCCTTCAAATGAGTTAAAAATATTTTTTCAGACATGTATTTTTCCAATTAGTCTTTTTGAATGTTGTTAATGTTTGTATTTAGTAATATAAGAAACAGGAGAAGATGTTGCATATATTACAATTACAGAGTCAGAACAGGACAGCAGACTCTGAAGCAGAGATTTTTTTGATGCTTCAACCAGAGAATGTTAATGCAACATTTTAGATGTTTTATAAGGACCAAATGGTTACTATTAAAGAATTAAAAAAAAAAAAAAAAAAAAAAAAAAAAAAAAAAAAAAAAAAAAAAAAAAAAAAAAAAAAAAAAAAAAAAAAAAAAAAAAAAAAAAGAAAAAAAAAAAAAGAAAGCAAGAGAAGGAATCTGTTTAGAATTTGCTTGATCCCCATCTCAAGTGTGGGCCTTGACCTTGCTGAAACTCTGAATTGCTCTTCCCTCCCATCCTTGGTTTCCATGCAAAGAAAGCACAGGTATGTGATGTAGACAGATTTGAATAACCTGAGCATTGTATAGATTAACAGAGGACCAGGACAAGGAAACAGGGGTGCAACATATATTCTGACAAGGTGATGCGAAGACACGTGAGCTGCTTTTCTTGGTAAGGAGTTTTTTACTTGGTTGGATTAGGGTTTGTGTTACTTTTTTTTAGTGTAAAGACTCATAGTCGTTACATTTCCTCCTGTAAGAGCGGTCTAACTGGCCCTCTTGTACTGAGTTCCACTTTCTTTTCCTGTGGGCTGGTGGAAAGAGGTCATTCTAAAGAATTGCTTTTTTTGCCTTTAGCTAGTAACAGGAATGCAATAAAGCAGGTGAGAATGAGCCATCTACATCACAGAGCTTGTTTTCATTCTGAGAGAGTAAGTGATAGAAGGAACTATGTCAGTTTTTCCTTCTTTCTGTGGACAGATACTCTGGGAAATAAGATTATAGCAGAGTTACCAGCTTTGATCCTTCAAGCAGTATGGACTCCTGGAGGGTGTCAAAAACCAGGGAGTGCATTTCCTCCCAGGGCAGAAAGAGTTGGGAATTTTTCAGTGAAGCAGCTGAGCTTCTAGGTCCCTGTTACAATTATAGTCCTCAAGGCGCTCATGTGCATTCAATAAATTGAATGGGTCTCCATATGAGAGCTATCTCTCTCTTGAAGATCATAGGACTAGTCAAACTCTGGGTATAAATATAATTACCTTCTTTTGCACCCTAGTCCACATTTTTTCCAAGAGATACAAACAAAATATATGCCTTTATGCTTCCAGGTAGCACTATCAGGAAAACAGCTCTCGGATTTACTCAGGCAGAATAATTCTGATGACTCTGTCAAGAACACTGTTTTTGTCAGGTCAGCTCTGTATTTCTTTGTGAAGAATAAAAAGCTTGAGAAAAGACATATAAGAAAGAAATGGGGACATACCGCTTTTGAAGTACAAAAGCAGTGTCTTTTTGAAAGTTATGTTTGAGGCTGTTATTATGGCTGCTTGTGTACCTCCACAAATGAAGCTAGAGTGTGGAGGAGTCAGCATTAAAAATTGTTTTCAGAGCCCATTGTACAGAAGTGTTTCATTGTAGCAGAAAATGAAAGGAATCTACCGTACCTAAAGCAGCAACATGTAATTTTTTTTTAATTGCAGAGTCAGATCACAAGTTTTTAATGTAAAACACTGCAATAATTAATCCAATTTGAAGGCAATGTGTTGCTATAAAAATTAAGCATGTTCACAGCTATGCAAATGCTCTTTTTAAAATGAGACCCTGGGACCAGTCCGCTGGCAAATAATGGTCTGTGTCACAGGTAGCACTCTAGCAGTTTGTAATCTTCCTCCTAGATTTGACTGTAGCATTGTTCAACACCACTTTGAAATAGCAATACTAGCAGTGAGCAAAGCCAGCATGTTAACCGTTCAAACATCTCTTTTGTTCAAATTCCGTAGCTTTTAATTATATTTTGCTTTTTATGAGATTTTTTCACAATTGCTGTACTTTTCAAATGTGGAATGTTCTATTTTTAAGTACCTTCCTCCCCCCCCCGATATGTTTCTTCCATTATGATGAATTCCCCCTATATATTTAGCTTTTCTGCATTTTTGCTTTCCTTCTCCCTGCTTTCCCACTGTGAAATATTTTTATGTTCCTCTGCATTTAATGCCTTTGGATGGTTAGTTTACAACAACTGTAAAACTCCAAGTGATGCTTTCAGAGAATATCATCTCTATTAATGAGGCAGAACACAGCAGTACTTTGGAGAAGCTGCTTTCAGTATGGTGCAGTCTTAAATAAAGACTTTTCCACTGGTACAGCTTGAAGGATTTAAGTTTACTCAAAAAACAGGAAGTCCAAAATTAAGTAAGACCTCATTTTTTGTGAAGGAGGAAAAAGTAAAGGCAAAGTGAGCCCACCAGTAGCATCCTGAAAGGAAAGCACACATAAAACCAGCACATTAACATTTTCTCAGCCAGAGCAGCTGCTTTGGTAAAACATTTGTAAGTGTGTCAGTGCAAGAGACAGTTCCCTCCGAGTTGACCTAAAGTGGGAATTAAATTCCCTCGGGAACGAAGAGTTGCAACAAACCTCACCACCTTGTGCTGCGAAAGCAATCTGCACATCTTTGACCTTACCTTGACTAGTATAAGTATATAGGGTGTATTCTAAATGCTCCATTGGTCAGTGCACATCATTATTGCCTAGGAAGGAGAGAAATAAGCAAATATATAATACATATTAGTCATGTCCTAGTGTGCCCTGGCAGGGACTTAGATGCAGCAGGGGTGAGTCTGATTGCTGAATATATAGTAGAAAAGGGGTTGTGATTGCTTCATTCTTACAAGCTTAATCACACATAATATGTTTCCTGTACAATATGAAATAGTCTGGCCAAATTCTTTATTAACTTACAGCACTTTGACATGAAGGTAGTTCCTTTGATGTCAGGAGAATTGTTATGATATTAGACAGGCTTGACCAAAATGAGAGTCAGTCCCTGGTTTTACAAATACAGAAATAGGATAATCATGGTATTTATTCATTTATTTTTAGTAAATGCCATTATCCTGAGGGCTGTGTGAAACTGAATTAATTCCGTAAAGACAGAGCTGTCATAAGGAGTCATGAAATGCCTTTGAGAAACTGGTAGCTGAAAAGCAGCTGTTGCATATGAGACTCTAGGCGTGAATTAGGATATACAGTTCAGGGCTTAACAAAGATTTGAATCTAAGTGCTCTTTGTTGTTTGATATAGTTCTGTGAATGTGCGTACATGCATGTGCCCTCATGAAGGAGAAAAGAGGAAGAAATCCAAGCAGCAAAACATTATAACAGGACATCAAGAAAATAAGACAGAAATCAAAATTTCAGCCAAGCCTTGCAGTATGACCGCAAAGATAAAAGAAGAATAGTGCTTTGGGGAGTGCTTTGGAAATGTGAACAAAGAAAACTCCTGACTCTGTCCTCCATTTCTCCCTCATATCCTCCCTGCAAGAACACAAATATTAGTTAACTGTCTTAAACAAAAATAAAGTGCAGTGGTACAAATGTGGTCTATGTGATGGCTACCTTTTTTTCCTTATCAAAGATCAGACAGGAGAATAAGAATCTATTCAAAACTTGTTGCTGAACACTAGGTTATTCACATTCTTGTTCTGCCTGGAAACATTTGCAAAAGAATATTTAAGACAGGAACAACCCTATTCCATTAATAAAATTGCTGGCAAGATATGAAAAGCCCTAAAGATTACGTGACTGCTCTGGTTAGGTGAGCTAAATAAGCACTGGTTTAAGTAATTGCTTTGTATATAGAGAAACTCTTCTGAAAGAACAAGCATTAGCTCATTAAAAAATTAAATATGCTACACCTAAGTGAATGCTCCTAAGGTCTAGAGCATTGCAAATAAAGACAAGCTGTATGGGTCTAATAGTTCCTATAGAGATGCATCTCAAAAATTCATTACCCTAAAATTCACAGATCATTCAAACATAGTTAAATGCATGAAATTGAGACTATAGATTTTGAAGTTAATCTTTTGGTGAACAAGTCCAATAGGAGCATAGTTTCCTATAGGACTGATATTCTTATAAGCTCTCTGGCTAGAGCACTAACTCACTGGCACTGCTGGTAATGCTAAAGTTTCTGCATGGTTTCCATTATAGATTCCTTTTCATCCAAGCACTATTTTCAACTCGACCATCAAAATTCACTACAGAGCTGCAATCAGCCAAGAATAAGTTATTCATTCTGTATGCTTGTGTTTCTTAAACTGTCTTTTATTTTTAGAAAGAAATAGAATAGTTTTCTGAACTGGGTGTTTTCCCTTCAACAGTAATAGTGAAAGCTACCCCCAAGCTAAGGGTGTGTATCTGAGTCTCACTTCAGCCTCACTTGGAAACAGATCCTACAAACAATTATTCAAGACAGAGATTTTCCAAATGTAAGTAATGCCAATGAGGTGGATAGGTTTACTGATACAGATAAATTTGTGTTTCCAGGATTAGCCCATTAGCCATTTGTATTGCCTTGCATTTTAGCACCAAAACTAAACCAGCAGCCCTCAGTTATCTGAGGGAAAAAAAATCCTGAAAATGAAACAATATGAAATTTGCTTTTTAAATTTTTTAAAACTTTGCATTGCTATTAAATAATGTGTTGGGCTTCAGGGTTTTTTCATTATTTTTCAACCTGAAAGAAATTTTTTCTCAGCCTCTCTCTGTCATTTGAAGAGGTGAGGATGAACTGGAGAGGAGAGGATGCATGGAGAAGAGAAGGCTCCAGGAGGGACTCTTTTAAGTGCCTTTCAGTACTTAAAGGAGACCTACAAGAAAAATACAAACATACCTTTTAGCAGCGCTCGTTGCTATAGGACAATGGGTAATGGCTTTAAATTCAGATTTAAACTAGATAGAAGGAAGGCATTTTTTGCAATGAGTGTGATAAAACACTGGCACCCATTGCCCAGAGAGGTGGTGATTACCTACTCGCTGGAAACATTCGAGGTCGGGTTGGCTGGGGCTCTGAGCAACCTGATCTAGTTGAAGATGTCCCTGCGCATTGCAGAGGGATTGGTCTAGATGGTTTTTGGAGGTCCCCTTCCAACACAAACTGTGCTATGATTCTGTGATTCTATGAACTGGTGGGAGGCCAGAGGCCTGAAATGATTTTAGATGACTTTTTTTCCTGCTTTATTAAGAAAATGGAATTAAAACAACTACTCACCCAGACCGTGTCCTCAACGGAGGAGTGCATGCAGACATGCTTTCAGTCATCACATTCACAAAACGTTCAAGCAACGTTGAGCCCACTGAAGCGCACCAAAAGCAGCAAGACACTGCACACATGCATTCAGTTCTCCTGCCCCTCTTCATTTCAGTGCTTATGCCTCTTTTCCTTCCTGTCCTGTCTAGAAAAGGCACAACTGAATCCTGGAAAGAAAGTGTTCATTACATGTTATGTAAATGAAAATATGTTGATGGTTTGAGTGTAGTCATGGGTTTGTATCAGATAATTTTTCTTCTGAATCCATTTTATTCATCTTTCATCATAACAACCAATATTTTTAACCTCAGATATTTGGCTGCCTTGTTTGCCAGCCTGGGAAGGGTATGTTGCTGGAGAGAAGCAGGAATGTATAGAAGCATTCACTTAGGACGTTAGGCTCCATATGTTTCCTGTACAGTCAGGGGAGAGCAATAAACACCTCAGGAAGGCAATTCAAAGCATCAAAGTTAAAGCAGACCCTTTAGTCAGCTGAACCACTCTCTAGACCTACACGCTTTATGAAGCATATCTTCACTGACTACAGGAAGAGTTTAAACACTTAGCTCATATATATAGGCACACATACATACACCCATGAGCATAAGTGTGTCAGTAAACCTCCTGTTGAATGAATGGGATTAGGAAGCATGCCTCTCTTAGATCCTCCAAAACTCTCAGTATATTGATATTAAGAAGACTTTTTCAGTTCGGGAGGGGGGGGATTACATTCTGTCAATTCTGTTATCTACTGCATATATTGCAATCCTTCATTATATATAGATTTCAGATTTAGGCTCAAACAAATCTTCCAAACCAAAAAAAAAATAAAAATTAAAAAACAGGGAGAGAGGTCAGTATACAAGTTCATTTTCTCTTGAGTACAGACCAGAGAGTGGGGCAAAGATGCACTTGTTCATTAGTCTGCGGTGTGAATGAATGAAAAGTTTCACGTGACGCACACAGGAAAAGCTGTTATTGGGGGTAGGTTAACCTTTCTTCTCCTTTATTTCTCACCTAATACATCAGAATGCATTTTCTTTGGGAAGCAGCTTTTCCTGTTATTGCTCAAAATCTGCTTGTCATTGTTTGTAACACCTTTAGCTTCTCTGCAGAAGATGGTGATGCAACTCATCATATACTTGATGCTTAAACGATAAGGCTGTCAACTGACTGGAAATCCTATGGGCTTGTATACAGATTCACGGAGTGAAGCTTTTCTGCTATGTATTTAAACATGGATAACCTCCAGCCCAGATGCCGTATAACCAATATTAGAGTAACCTGGTGTTTGAAATATTAAGTCTTGCTGAGAGCTATGGTATGTTAGAATGAGCACAGCATGGTACAAACATGGCTATATGATTTCTGCGGGGGATATTAACTCAAATGCAGCATTTCACTAATGCAGCTACTTGGCTTCCCAAGAGGAGCTTGACTTAAATTAATAAATAAGTATAATCTGTATATGTCACTGGTTTCACCGGACAGTCTACCTGTGCAGACTACAAGATAAACTTTGCTGTGGACGCAGAATCTTTAGTGAGTATTAAAAGTGCTAAATATATATATTTTTTTCTTTTTTTCCCCCTATAATTTACTTGAAATATAAAATTATCCTGCTGTGTGCTTGATGTACAAAGATCATTAAAGAGAATTTTTAATGATCTTCAGGATCTTTCTGAACTTGTCCACAATCCTTCAGATCTGAGATAAAAGACAGTCTGTACCTGCTGGCTCCGCTAATAAGTAATCTTCCATGTTGTAAACTCAAATTGTTTTGAGGCATTATACCTCTACACAGAAAATATTAAATCTCATACTTAATGACATTGACCTCATTTTCAGTATCAGATTCTTAGCTACTATCAGCTGATGCTGGATTCATTAACTTCTTTGGATGGCTTGAATTTACACCAGCTGAGGATGTGGCTCCTATTCTTGAAAATCCAAGCCAACACAAAAGGACTTTCCTCTCTGCTTCTTATAGGTCCTTCCAGCATTACAGCTACTAATCCCAGATGTAGCTTGTGCTGCTGACAGATGTCCTCAATAATTATATTGTTGGGTCTTCTGCTTACTATGTTTAGCATGATACTGACATATGGCAATGTTGCGACGATAGTGGGGCACGGAGCCAATGTTGTCATTTCCTATTTACAAAGTAATATGTTTGGGAACCAACATGAATTCAAATAGGAAGGAGCTTTCTGATGAGGGTCTCGCAGTCAGTGCTGGTTAGTGGGAGGCATAATATGTAAATGGAGAGATTAAGTGCTTTATTTTAATTAATCAATTACTTAATTAAAGGGGCAGGGCTGACAGCTGCATAATCAGGGTTGGATCTTTGGAGGTTGGAACATTTTCTTTCTCTTCTCAAGGCTCCCAACCTTCATGTCACCTTTCATTTCTTTCACCCCTTTTCCCACCCTAATGTCCTGCTGCTTCTTTCTCTACAATACTTACAAAATTAGTCTTTTTCTCATCATCCCTGCTGCCCAGACATATTGCCTGTTTGGCATAATTTCTCATCTAGACTACTACGACTTCCCTTCTTCCTTTGTTTTCCACATAATTTCACATACAGCTGCAGACATTTTCTGCCTGTCCTCTGACTGCCTCAGTGGTTTTTCCTGCTCCATGTTCCCCAGTGCCAGAATTTTCCACAGGGTTGATTCAGATACAACCTATTCTGTATGACTTTCAAAGATTTTGTGTCTCTTCTCAATTCGCTTCCATAATGACTTTTTACAGTATCTCCTTTGACCTTCCTGGTTCGCAAAACAAATGAACCTTGAAGTTCATTCCAGTCTGGAGGAGATACGAGTGCTAAAATGAGGTGGTTTACCAATCTCTTTTATTCACAAACCCTGTTTAAATGAACTTAGGAGGAAGCAAACAAGTGGAGACTTCTTCCTGTTAGAACAGTTTCATGCCTCTTTCAGCCAGTGCTGTACCCAAAAAATCATTCTTGATAAGGTCTGTTTGTTTGTTTGTTTTGAGGGTCAGGCTCTCAACGCTTGTTTGGAGAGTGACTAGTGTTTCTTTCCTCAGCACTGTTTTTCCCACCTGAGTGCCCTGGGCACACACACATCTCTGCTAAAGCAGCATTCTCCCAAATCCTTTGTCAATGAACATCACATGGACATTGGCTTTGATGCATGCACTTTGCAGGAGGTTTTCTACAGATCTGACCACCCAGTTGTGAAGTGTTTAACTACGTATTATTTAACAGATTTTACAGGCTGTTGGTTTTAAGTGAGGCTCAACTCAGACCATAATTCTGAAACAGAGTGGTCAAAGGCAAAGACCCAAGCAAGATAAGTCTTAGAAAAGGCCCCCTTACAATCAGATATAGTTATCCATTACAACGGGTTGGTGACTCACATGTGTTGTTTTATCTCCAGCTCAGGATTAAAGACAAAGACGATACAGAAGGTTGTAGGCTTTCTGGACCTGAAGTCTCATATTATCTTGAGAAAAGAACAAAGAACTTCATACAAGCTTTTTATAAAGGTGGAGCCACTCAAACTGAGACAGATGTGTGTTTTAATTCAGAGGTTCTACAAGCCACAAGCCACTTGCAACTTGTGTTTTGCCTCTGAAGAGACAGATTAATTCAACCTCTTTTGACAGAATTAACCAACTATGAAGGCAGTAGCCAATACAGATCTTTTCCAGTTGTGCTGGTCCCAGTATGAATAACTGAGCACTTAGAATCTGAAGTTGACAGCCAATTAGAAGATGGAGCAGTCTGTCTCACTGAGTTATTAACTCAGCTCCCTGGATCTAGTCCAGAAAACCATACATACCAGACTCCAGCTGTTTCTTTTGAATCCTGTGCCATTCCAGCAGCAGATCTGCTCTAAGAGTACCATACCTAGATCAAAGAGTTTGTGTTTCATCCATTTATTTTTCAGGTCAAGCAACCATACCAGTTGAAATCAGATCATTAGAAGTTTGATAGTCTACCCTGAAGAGCACAGGTGGGATAGATCCTTCAGTGACAACCCTGGACACCAGCTGCTCACCACTCTGCTCTATCGAACCCCTCCTCAGCTGAGCAGGGGAGAGGAAATATAAGAAAAGGCTCATGGGTCAAGACAAGGACAGGGAGAGATCATTCATTAGTTGCTGTTGTGGGCAAAACAGAGTTGACTCGAGGAAATCAATTGAATTTATTACCAATCAAATCAGAGCAGGGTAATGAGAAATAAACCCAGATCTTAAATGAACTTTCCTCCACCCCTCCCTTCTTTATGGGCTCAATTTCACCCCTGATTTCTCTCTGTCCTCCAGCTGAGTTGTGCACAGGGAGAGGGATGGGGAATGGGTGTTGCGGTCAGTTCATGGAATCACGGCATTGTCAGAGTTGCAAGGGACTTCTAGAGATCATCTAGTCCAACTACCCTGATAAGGCAGGATTGCCCAGAGCATATTACTCAGTACTGCANTGTTCCTTATACCTTGTCTCTGCTGCTTCTTCTTCCTCAGAAGGAGGACTCCTCACCCTCTACCCCTGCTCTAGCATGGGTCCCTCCTACAGGAGACAGTCCTCCAAGAACTTCTCCAATGTGGGTCCTTCCTACAGGCTGCAGTTCTTCACAAAGCGCTCCAGTGTGGTTCCCTTCCATGAGGTGCAGTCCTTCAGGAACAGACTGCTCCAGCGTGGGGCCCCCATGAGGTCACAAGTCCTGCCAGCAAACTTGATTCAGCACAGGTTCCTCTCTCCACAGGTCCTGCCAGGAGTCTGCTCCAGTGTGGGTTTCCCACAGGGTTGCAGTCTCCTTAGAGCATCCACCTGTTCCATCATGGTGTCCTCCATAGACTGCAAATAGAAACCTGTTCCACCATTAACCTCCATGGGCTGCATGGGGACAGCCTGCCTTCTCACTGTGGTCTTCACCACAGTGCACAGAATCTCTGCTTCAGTTCCTGGAGTATCTCATGCTCCTCACTCTTTGTTGACCTTGGTGTCCGCAGAGCTGTTGCTCTCACATATCTTCTCACAATCCTCTCTTCCAGCTGCTGCTGTACAGAAGTTTTTTCCCCTTCTGAACTATGTTATCCCAAGGGTGCTGCCACCTTTGCTGATGGGCTCCACCTTGGTCAGCAGCAGGTCCATCTTGGAGACAGCTGGCATCGGCACTATCAGACATGGGTAGAGCTTCCTGTAGCTGCTCACAGAAGCTACCCCTGTAGCCNCAAAGCGCTCCAGTGTGGTTCCCTTCCATGAGGTGCAGTCCTTCAGGAACAGACTGCTCCAGCGTGGGGCCCCCATGAGGTCACAAGTCCTGCCAGCAAACTTGATTCAGCACAGGTTCCTCTCTCCACAGGTCCTGCCAGGAGTCTGCTCCAGTGTGGGTTTCCCACAGGGTTGCAGTCTCCTTAGAGCATCCACCTGTTCCATCATGGTGTCCTCCATAGACTGCAAATAGAAACCTGTTCCACCATTAACCTCCATGGGCTGCATGGGGACAGCCTGCCTTCTCACTGTGGTCTTCACCACAGTGCACAGAATCTCTGCTTCAGTTCCTGGAGTATCTCATGCTCCTCACTCTTTGTTGACCTTGGTGTCCGCAGAGCTGTTGCTCTCACATATCTTCTCACAATCCTCTCTTCCAGCTGCTGCTGTACAGAAGTTTTTTCCCCTTCTGAACTATGTTATCCCAAGGGTGCTGCCACCTTTGCTGATGGGCTCCACCTTGGTCAGCAGCAGGTCCATCTTGGAGACAGCTGGCATCGGCACTATCAGACATGGGTAGAGCTTCCTGTAGCTGCTCACAGAAGCTACCCCTGTAGCCTTGCTGTGAAAACACAATACATAACCACAGAGCAAGAGAGGATTGTGCCATGCAGATCTGGGTCCAGATAGTGTGGGCAAGCCTAGCTGTATTACCAGGACTCTGTAAGGTCAGTGCTTTTGCAGCTAGCAAGAGAGAGGTCACATAAATCAAGAGATAAGTTTGCAGAGTTGAAGATGTGATGAGAGATGTTTTCTGTCACATCCACAGAGTCAAAAATACAGTGAGTAAAGGAGTTGGCACAGGAAGGAGTGATGGAGGAGCAATGAGAAACACCACATGGGCTGGGTTGCAATGAGCAGCTGTGTCAGGCTGAACTGTGGCAAATCTGAGGACTGGGTGTTGCTCACAGAACTGGAAGCATGTAGAGAGCAAACCAATATGTGTGAATGAAATATGGCTCCTTTTTGCAAAGATTCACTGTTGTCAGACTACTGAGTTGTCAGTCCTCCCAAAGATTAATGGTTCTCTTCTGGAGCTCATACACTTGTGAAGAAACATGTCCCTTGAAAACTGTGTGTGTGTTCAGGCTAAGAACACAGCTGAAAAACTACACTTTCACTCCATTGTTCAAAATGAAACAACTTGGGCAGTGAAAGTCAGGTGTTCCTTTCCACTCAAACATGAATTCAGCAATGATGATCTTTACCTTATTAGAAATTTTGTATTATGGCAGATATTTCCAGCTGGGTCTGTTGAACACACCATACTGATTTCAGTACACAATATCTACATTGCCACAGGCGCTATTCATCGCCCCAGTGTCCTACCAGCCATTGTCCATGGATTAAACATTGGGGATTAAAGTGAATCAAAAACTATAATTGAATGAAACACTGAGGTGTAAATCCCAGCCAGAGGTGCATTCAACGCTAGGCAGAAAATCAAGAATATCTCAATGAGTGCTTTGACATCAGCTCACTTTAGTCCATGATTGTGGAGAAACCACAGGCTATGAGTAAGGAAGTTAGATTGTCCTTCATGAAAGTGCATTGTAAACTGAACTGTGAGGAAAAATATTTCATATTGGGACCTTCTTTTCTCCTCATTCAAGAGAGCAGTGAAGATCTTTCTCATCATAATTACCTATATTATGATTTCTAGCAAGCCATTTATACTAGTTTCAAGACTTCCTTCCAGCTTCTTGGATTATATCTCCGGTAGATCCACATCATCAGGGCAGCCAGAGCAACTACAGACTTTGAAACTATCAAGTTAACATGGAAAACCCAGAGGAAAGTTGTGTGGCTGTGTCTGCCTTTTCTTCTTCATCAGCATTAGAGGGATGACAAACATTGAGGATACTTCCTAGTTCCCCTCATGCCGTTAATTCTAATGCTTTACTTTGTTACTTTGTGGATCTAAAGTCCACAGTGTCTTTAAAGTTTCTTTTTGACAGAAAGAGCATGTTGCCTAGTGACACTTACCGTATCTGATGGAGGCAAACTCCCCTCTGCAGGCTGCACAACGACAAACTGCTTAGGAAAAGCTAGAATCCCCTTCTCCAAAAGTGTAATTCCCTTGAATTCAGTGACAGCAAAGAATTTGGCTACAGGATCATTTTGTGTAGTGTAGTGGTTAAAATCCCTGTTGCAGTTATTATCATGTGAAGAAATCAGTTAAAAGCACTTTGATTTTTGGCAAAGTCCTGAGCCCTCTGGATCTGATATTTCTAGAGCTTAATATGTGGGCTGGTTACCATGCAACTGGAATTTTTATTTGTTTTGGAAATACAAGATTTCTTTTTCAGTGCACAGATTGGATGAAGTTGCCAAGTGCAATAAAGAAAATCTGAAACAAAAAATTATCCCCACACATAATTTCCTTTTATGAGCTTGAAATTACTGATCTATTTCTCTGTATCTAACTGTTAAAGGATGTGCATATTTTAAAAAAGGAAGCTATTCAAACAAAAAAAAAACACCAAACCCAAAATAAAATGACAATCCTACATGATAATATAAAATAGAAAATTAAAAGAAAGGTAGAAAATGTAAAATAACTGTGAACAGTGCTGCCCTGGGAGAATCTCAGTACTTTCACCTCCTCTGTAGAAATTAATAGAATAAGTTTTCTATTAGTCTACCATCTTAAGTATCCTTGCTTTCAGAAACTGGTGTATTTAGAAAAAGTCCAATGTTACTATCTAACAACATTGATAGTGAGCTGTTGCTTCTTCACCAAGTATTTTTCAAGGCAATCATTGAAGTGTTATGTTACCACATAGTATGCATGAAATAAATATGGTGGATAATACATCTTGATGACCTCTGTGTAGAACCCCATTCAAAGAAAGACATACTTTGCAACAGGCAGTAATGTGTTACTTAAAATGTAGATTCTTTGGAGCAGCAGTGGAAAACACATCACCCGTGGGAGAGAAGAGTACTGATAGCAGCAGGCTTGTTCTCCCAGCTGGAGACAGAAGTGTATCTGAAAATGTACATCTCTCTCTGTCTTGAGCTTTGACACCCAGTGTGTATGTACAGCTGGTGTTTGCTCCTCAGTTAAGCCAGGATGCAGACCCTTGCTATCTCTTTTGATTTGTGGGCAAACACAAAATCAGGTGTTTTATGGCCAATAACTGGAACAGAAGAAAACCCTTCTTAGCTTAAGGGAGTTAAACTCAGATCTCCTCCACTCTAAGAGGATAACCATCAGCTTATAGGTACATTCACCACTCCTCAAGCAGTTCACGTGGTAACCACAGTCCAGCTAACAACTGCGGGACCAAAAATAGAGAAAGAATATAATTTTCGGTTCTGCTGCTGTTGATTGCTTCTGCATTTCAATTTAAACAAACACACAGAAAAAGGAAACTATGTACAGACAGAACCACTTCTGCTGTCTCCCAGCAGTGTTTAAATCACTGAACTACAAAATTATGCTTTCTCTTACCTGTTCTTTCTTCGGTCTCATGGCTCTTAGTTCCTTTGCTGCAGAGTTGCCCATTTTCAAGAGCAAAGGGGAAAAATAGAGTTGTAGTTTTCGGTATGAAATTTGAAATTATATACATTCTATTCCCTGTGCAACATCTTCAATGAATAAACTGTTCTGACACCTCTTTTTGTTGTGTTTCACAGTGGAATTCATTGTGACTTATATTTTATTCTGAACTCCCTGAACTCAAAATGGTTAAGTCTGACTTAAGGGGTACAACATACTTAAGAGAATTCCAATGATGCAGGGCTTTAGATTAGAATGCTGTCCTGAATTTAGGGGTCTATAATATATTTCAGAAACATGAATTGTATTTTGGAGCTTTCCCTAGAGATTAATTTCCAAACTGTGACTTAAAGGTATGAAACTGGGTGTTATTTATGACATTAAATATATTATCCTCATTTTGGTAGAGCTGAGGATCTTCCCTTCTCCTGGGTGTCATTAGAATTTTCTGTCACATTGCACCTTGGAAAAATAATTTATTTTTCATTTACTTCTTAATTGAAAAATTAGGATTTTTAATGATCAGAATACAAATACAAATGGACATTTTGGCTTCAAAGCCCCAAGTGCCCAAGCACTTAGCTAGTGTCAATGATGATTTACACCAGCAGGCACTCTGGCTCCAGATAGCCAGTTCATGGCTTTGGGAACTTAAAGTGACCATTTAAGCATTTAACCTCAGACACACAACTTTGCAATTCAGGTCTTAACTGCCCGGTTTTCATCTCCATAAGGGAAACACCTCCCATAGGAAGATTTCACATGTTATCAGGTCTGTTTTTCATTTAATCAACAAGTAGCATAGCAACTGCCTTGTCTCTTATTAGCTGTGAGAGCCTAAGTAGATACTTCAAAGCCCCTCTTGAAATTATAATGAAAAACAATTTCTAGCTGAGAACAGTAGAATCATTTGCTTTATGTTCCCACGGCACCAGAGAAGAGAAAAGAGCACAATGAAGCTGAAGAGTAATGTGTTGACAGAGAGAGAGGCTGAAGACTGTAAAGACATGTAAAACAATAAACATTATATGTCATGCCATCAAAATATTTCAGAGCGTGAAGCAGTTCAGAAAAACAGTCTGCTTTTGCAGTCTTACAGTTTGTTTTTTTCTGATTCTTTATATTACAGTAAAATATACTGGATGGCCCTTAACTTCCCATTGTAAGGAACGGACAGCAATCAAGCTGTATTGTTACCCCAGAGGCCAACAGAAATGGTTAATTAAACACTGAAAAGTATTTTTGCAAAAGAACTTTTGTCACTGCAGGTGTCTGAGTTCTTTCATTTTGCGCACACATTCATATTTTATGCATCCTGCAAGAATTGCATTGTTTCTGAATGTACTCAAAGTTTCCTTATTTCCTTCTCCTTATTCCTCTCTCTGTTTATTGTGGTATTGCAGAAGCCCAAAGGGAAAAGACTGCCTAAAGCCAAACTTGTGAGTTCCTTTCTCTAAAGCTGAGTCTTTACTCTAAATGCAGAGAGGAGAATAAGTTCCGAATCATGTAATTCAACTTCTTGCTCTGCTGCTCTGGATACATGGCTTGGCCTGTTGAGTCATCGCTCACAGACCAAGCAGGTTTACGCTTATTCCTCAAACTGAGACTCACTCGGTACCAGATCAGGCCATGGTAGGGGTGACTGCAGCACTTAAGGCAGCAAATGCTGTCATAACTTCAGGAGAAGCCGGGTTTACAGAAAAGAAAACCTGAAGACACTGGTGCACCCCCAAAAAGGCTGAAGAAAGCGTCATTCAGGATCCATTTACTGAGCAGACCAATGTTGCAGGTTACTACTGAATGGTGCCCTCAAAATGTATAATGACCAACCTACATTAATGAGATATCAATGGTAGCACCCTCCACTCACTGAGGAAACTGGTGTTTAGTTCTTCATGTGCTAACAGAGCTGGCATATTCTGCCTTTCAGCTTTATTCATTTGTGAATCTGTGAATCTGTTTATCCATTTTTCTCCTGGATTCTTCACTTCTCCAAATAGCAGGGAAACCTTCTGCATTATTGTGCTTCTCAAAATTGTATTTTTCAGTGACTCAGTCAGTGGGGGAAAAAAGAGCTTCCATACATTTTTACATAATTTATAAAGATTTACATACTGTATGTAGAAATAAGCAAGACTATGTGCCTTTTGGTCTTTGAGCACACAATACATGGACTGATCCTCCACCTCTATTCACTGGTTAATTCCTCCTCTTGTGAAGAACTAATTTGCTTAGGCATATCACAAACCGATGCGATTATACAGTTGCACCATTCCCTTTGAGTAACCTGCTCTAGGGAGAGGTGTCCCTGCCCAGGGCAGGGGGGTTGGAACTTTAAGGTCCCTTCCAACTCTAACCATTCTATGATTCTATGATTTTATGTAGATGTGCCACCTTATTCACATTGAGAATGAGATTGCATTTCCCAAATAAGCAGATCCAAACTGGCCATCAGTTAATCAGCAAATATATTTAATAATTACTAACACTGATTTTTGCATCCTCGATGATGTAAGTCTGTAAAAGTTATTAATCTTTCATCTCTTGGACCAGGAATTTATGTGGGCTTCATTATTTATTTATTTATTTAATGACTCTACTTTCTAAATTCTTAACTTTAGCACTTTCCAAACCCAGCCAATTTTTTTTTTCTCCCCTACCACTTTTGATGCGTTATTTCATTATTCCCATATTCCACTCATAAAATTTTATATGAAACCTCATTAGCACATTTCTTTCTTCCTTCTCTATTTCACCATACTCAGTTGCTGAAACATTCATTTCTGGGCTGACAACTGGGCAAGCTGTTCCTGAGTCTGGAGCCAATCTGTAGGTCAGCCAGTTGGAGCAGTGACAGAAACACTGACCTGCATATCACCCCCCAGAGGCCAGCAGCTCTCCTCTCAAAGTACGTTAATTCTTTTCTCATGTTCTGCTGGCCAATGGCCTCCTACTTGACGTCCACTCCTTCATCTTCTGAACTGACAGTTATCTTGGTTTCACAATGATTATGTCTGAGTACCAAAGCCCTAACTTTTTAACTGAAAATACAAATATTCTATGGCAAGATCTTACTACTGTTCTTATATTTATGCTTAATAAATACTAGTTGAACAGCATAATTTTTAGTAAAGTTTAAACATTCAGGCTGGTCGAAGCCTGCAGATGTAAGAAAATTCAGAGCTGAAGCCTCATCTCTTTTTACTTGAGCATTACACCAAAGGGACCTTATAAGCTCAAAGATTTCTATAAAGCTGAATGTGACGCAGACAGCTGAAGTAGAGAAAAAGCTGTTATTCTGCAGTTTCAACACCTTTGCCTTTTAATGGTTCAAGTCAAAAAGTCAGGGTTAATTCTTGCCTCAGGCAAGGCAGGAGCATAGCACACAATGTTGTATTCAGCACACTATGGCTACAATTCAAAGCAATGAAGAAGTGCTGGTACAGAGGTGTTTAGATGAGGTTTGCTAATGTAGACATAAGAATACACTGATATTGTATGTCCACTGTATATGAGGTTTTGCCAGAATAACTACTCAGAAAGTTATAGCAATATAAACTTGTACTTATAGAAAGACATGAGTAGTGTTCCAACAGATTTATTGAGGAATATATTTTAGGTAACTTCTGTGAAGAGCAACAGAGTGGTAAATTCAATCCACACTGCAGAGAACTCAGAAATACACTTACTGAACATGTCCTGAGTCAGCTTAAAGGATTCCTTTCAGGGCCTGCCATTGATGAGCCAACACAGTTTTCTTAAAGCAAAAAGTAATTTAATCTGTACATAAGTAACAAGAGAAAGAGTTACTATAACAGAAGTGTAGAAGAATGCTTCTATCTTCTACATGAGATCTTTTGCGTATTCCTCTCTTTTGATATATTAGGCTCTAGGTTTTACTTTACTTGAGTAAAAGCAATGCATCTCTCCCTTCAGAGAGACTATTTAAATTCCTCTCCTCCATCATTATCAGTTTGATCTCCTCCATCTGTGTTTATTATCCTGGGGAAGACAGTCTGGTGAGCCCACAAAGGAACAGAAGTAATCCACCACAGTTGCTGGGGAGTGGCTACTTCGGCTGCTCTCCATCCTCCTGATTATCCAGATATGGAGTTTAGATAGTAAACTCATAACCTTTTCATTTATCTCATCAAGCAATGCCCACAGATTATTAGAAACTGCTTCCAGCCTGTTGACACACAGTCATTTATTGAGTGTCATTAGGGTGGTTGGCACTGCAAAGAAAATGGCACGAGACGTGGATATCATCCTGAAGGGAGAATGCTTGTGATGTCCATTAGAGAAAGCACTGTGGAGACACAAGCTGCTGCTTGTACTGCTCTTGCTCTCAGGACAAAACAATACTACCATCCTTGTGAGCTGAGTTTAAAGGTGATTTGCATGCCATATGTTAACTGTTAAAGCTAGATTCTCACCTTGTGTATAAATAGCTGCTAATGGAAGGATGAGTGATTCACTGTTCTTCTGGTCATTCCCACGCATCTCACTGTTTGTGCTGCATCTGCTGGTTTCTGCCACTTCCCGTCTTTCACTTCAGTCTTGTCTTTTAAGATCTTAAAATTGGGTCAGGCACAGTCTTTTCATTGTGTTTGCATCACACGCAGACAAAGAAGAGTTCCCGTGAAGCACCATGATGTTTACACTGCTTGATGGAGCAGCTTGAGATCAAGCCTAGGCCTGAGCCTTACCAGATGCATGGCCAGAACTCCTACATAAACCAAAGCTCTGCTTGCACAAGACAGGAGTTGGGCTATTAAGGAGTTTGGACTCCAGTGCAGACTAACCTGAGAGAAAGACTTCAGGTGAGGTTTCATAGCCACTTTAAGCTAATCTGCACTTGCGTTGATGGGCTAATCCTGCTCCCTCCCTACCCTGACTACTTTTTCCTATCTAATCCCTTATGCCAGTGCAAGTGCCTTTATGATAACAAATACAAAATGCAAAAAAAAAAAAAANATTTCTCAGTCTTTGTAAAGCACATGAAGCCAAATATGATTCTCAGCTGACACCAGTATGGTTGGTAGTGAGTGGGAACAAAAAGGGCCTATGGTATTACTAATTTAGGTCAAATTTTCCTTGTTTAAATTGATCTAAAGTGGTCAAATTCTACATTTTTTTTAGCTTTTGCAATTGCAGGGTCTTTGGCTGGGGTAGGATACAGGCTTAGTAGACTGTGTAAATACTTGTCTTACACAAGTTCAGATATTTCCCAAAGCAGCTGTGTCGGAACTCTTTTAATTCTTACATTGTGTTATCTAGAAAGATGGAGGATATCTATTCCAGTATTTCTTGTATTCAACTTTGAAAACTGTTAGTGGGAGAGCATTAGTCTACATACCTCAGGCAGAGTTCATTTTCAATTATGAAGTCTTTTGGTATGTTGCCCAATTTACGGCGATATTCCCTAAATGAAAATGTACTGAAGATGTATATAGTACAAACACATATAAACTAAAAAATACTGGGAAAGGTGGGATTTCTATGGTCATCTTACCAAGAAAAATATTACAATATCATTTTTTAATTGCAAACTACTGTGACTTTAAAGATTTTTAATAATCTTTCATTTAAAGATTCTTAAGTATACTATCCTCAGATATAATAACTGATGTTACAGAAACTAGAATCCCAAAAGTTTATTGTTTCAGCAGTGGACAACAGGAGGGTTATAGGCAGGTTAGTGTTCTGACACCAGAATTCTCCTATAAATCTGAATTTAAAAGAGCATATTCCCAAATAAGGAGCCCTGTCTACCCTGAGAAGTTCAGTCACTTGTAATTGATCTCATTGTTCTGCTGCTCTTGAAATACAACCTGTTCAGCACTTCCACACTAGCTGGGATGAATCAGGGTTAGGACACTCTTTAATCCTAGTTTACAAGGATGCTGATTTAGCTGCAGTGCCTTCTGGTTTTGTAGACTGCAGTGTCTGAGAAAACAGCACATTTGGGGAATTTTAAGGATTCTTCTGGGAGAGTTACACATTCACAGGTTGTATGAGAAGCTGCTATTATTTTTCTGGGATGCCTGGGTCAGGGGGGAGTTCAGCTGGATTAGAAGCCATTGACATTGCAGCAAGGACATTTTTTATACCTGTGAGCTTAACATTACTGGCATTTCATTTTTCTCTTAATCAGCTTTCAGTGGAGTTGATCTTGACTTAAGATAGGGGATGACCTCTCAAGGTCATACCCTTTCTGTCATCTGAAAAGCATTAACCATGGGCCATTCTAGGACTCTTTTTTTTAACTGGCAGGCTTGTTGCCCGAGAGCACAGTTTTAGATTTGACTTGTTTACACATTCTATTACGAACTTTCTTTTGCTTTGTGAATTCCTTTGCACATTCTTCTGCCCATGAGTATGAGATTTCAAATTCATCCAGTCTGAAATCAATGTTAATAAGCTGATCTTTCTGAGGAGTAAACAAAAATTACTACCAGGTTACTAGTTGTAATAGTGGGATTAAGAACAATATGGTGTTTTTTCACCTAAGTCTTCTGGAAGACCACCCTCTTTCACAGAATTACATACTTTCAAAGGCACAGAGTTGGCTAAAGATGGAAGTTCCTTTGATAATTTCTTCCTGTCATGTGCATATACTAACTAAAATACATTTTGACTCAAATGTGCATGTCTTCAGCTTCCAGCCATGGATTCTTGTTACTTCTTTTCTCCTAGACTGAAGGGTTATTTAATACCCATTATGTTCTCCCTGTGAAAGTACCATGATTACGATCAAGGGCAAAACTGCATCATGCTGGCAGAGGCATCCAAGGCATCTGAGCTGTCTCAGTTTATACCAAACAGCAGAAAAGGAAGTGTAGAGAAGCACAGTACAGAGACACCAGAGCTGATTGCACTCTGAAGAGCCTGAATCTGGGGAACAGTGTAGTTGTATTTGCAGGCAGGCTACAATTAGAGCTAATTATCAGCACTTTTACCATGCTGAGACCTCACATTAAGTTGCTTCTTCACTTTGATCCCTAGGTCTTTTCCAGAGTCCTGTTTATGAAAAGATCCAGATCATCCTGCCTCGTTGCCTTATCCTTATTTACAATTTTACCAAGGACTTCCCCCTCGCCCCCTGCCCCCCTTTTTAATTACAAATGTTATCATAAGTGATTTATTATTTACTTTCAAAAACAATCATTGAAGTCGTTGAATGGTATCAGTTCTGCTACTGATCCCCATGAAACTCCATTATAAGTACATTCAGCTGCTGATAATTTCCTGGAGACAATCTCTTTTTAAGATCTATCACTTAACCGGTTCTTAATTCATAAAATGTTTGCTTTATTAATGGTATATGATGCCAATGTTTAAATCAGAACATCCTGTGCTGCTAAATTAAAATATTTTACAAAAATCAGATTACTCAAACAAGCTTGCAATTTCATCAAAGAATAAAGTGAGATTTCTTTGACATGATCTGCTTTTCATAAAACCACATTGTCTGGAATTAATTTTATTTCTGTCCTTTAATTATTTCTCAGCTGATTCTCTTCCCAGCTTTTCTGTAATATTTTCTGGAACAGATGTCAACCTAATTGACCTACACTTACTCCTGTCAGACTTTTTTGAATATTGGCACACTGTAAGTTCACTTTCAGTCTTCTGGAATTTTCCTAGTATTCCAGAATTTGTTAGAAATGAGAAGTAAAGATTTCCTAGAGCAATTTGAGTGCAAACCATCTGTGCTCACTGAATTAGAAGTGCTTAATGCTGCTTAAAGTTGCTTTATAATTCCCTCAGACCACAACAAGCCAGAAAGAATTTTGCTGTTCTTTTGTGGTAGAAACACATCATCTGTATTTTGTTTCTAGGACTCTAGCTATTTTATGAATTTTAACTATTCTCTGTCTTTTAATAAGAATTTAATTATTTGTTTCCAACATCAGGACAGCTCTATAAGACATACTTTTCTTCCAATCTACATTAAAAAATATATATATTTTATCATGCTAATGTATTCCCACAATATTTTTAGCTTCTTACACCCTATTTTCAGTATTTTTTTCAACCTCCAGGTTACAGGTACAGGTATTTCTACATATTGCATATCATTGTGGGGTTTTTTTTCCTAAATTTTGCCTTATTTCTTAATGTAGCCAGGCTTTTTTAAAAATAAATTATGGACTTGGTTGTGAATCATTAGAAGTTTTAGGTATGTAGCAAACATATGTTAAAGCAAAATGCATTATCAACCTACATTTCCTGTCCTATGCCTACTCTCATAGAATGGTTTGGGTCAGAGGGACCTTAAATATCATCTAGTTCCAGCCCCCCTGCCACTAGACCAAGTTGCTCAAAGCCCTATCCAGAGTGGTCTTGAACACATTCAGGGAAAGGGCATCCACAACTTCTCTAGGCAACCTGTTCCAGCCTCTCACCACCCCCACAGGAAAGAATTTCTTCCTAATATCTAATCTAAATCTCCCCTCTTTCAGTTTAAAATTGTTACCCCGTGTCCTATCACTACACTTCCTGATAAATACTCCCTCTCCATCTTTCCTGTAGACTCCTTTAAGGTGCCGGAAAGGGCTATAAGGTCTCCCAGAACCCTTCTCCAGGCTCAACAACCCCTACTGTTTTAGCCTGTCTTCGTAGAAGAGGTGCTTCAGCCTTCTCATCATCTTTGTGGCCCTCCTCTGGGCTCACTCCAACAAGTCTATGTCTCTGTTTTGGGAGTCCCAGAGATGGACACAGTATTCCAGGTGGGGTCTCAGTAGAGTGTAGTAGAGGAGCAGAGTCACCTGCCTTGATCTGCTGACCACACTTCTTTTGATGCAGCCCAAGATGACTTATCTGTCACTTAACTCATCCTGTTACATTGCCGTAGAACCTTGAAAGCATGGAAAGAAGCTCCACTTGTTCCTGGAGAAATTTATCGGTAATGCTGACTTTTACAATCACAGCAGTCGTTGTCCTGAAGTATAAAATTAAGTTGTCCCCAAGGCCACTTTGGAAAAGGCATAGCAACTTCACATGTAAAGAAACACTGAATAAGTGTTAGCAGAGAAAGAAAACTCTGATTCCTCATCAAAAGCACCGACCTGCATCCTGCATGCAACGGCAAGCTTCACACTGAGCATCCTTCAGCTTTCAGCCAAAGCCAATTAGTAGCATAATTTGCAAAATATTACAGTGGTTCATAAGACGTTTAAATGAACTCATTACCTCTTATCAGAGCATGTCATGGGCTTTTCAACCCTGCTACAAGACAGATTTTTTTCTGTATTTTTTCAGCTAACTTAGTTCTAGTTTTTAGAAGTGACGTTCACGTGAGTTGTTCAAGATTGTACACAAAATATGCAGCAGAGCAGGGACTTGAACACTGTTTTCCAAAGCTTAGAGACATTAACTCATGGGCTGAGCTCCCTTTCCATTAAAACTACAGCTGTTCTTTGGCTGAACAAGGAATTTACTTCCTGTGCACTCAATTCACCACCCAGTAGCTCTCAATTTTACTTTCTTCCAGTTCTCTCCTACAGCTTATTTGCTTCTAAATCTGAACAGCACATTGAGAAATGGGCAGCTCTGGAACAAAGCTTGTGATGAAATAAATTAGAATAATGCCAGTAGCCTCCTAAACCATTATCAATCTACAATGACAATAAGCTTACAATAATCTATATTCCCATCTTCATCTTTCTTTGTTCTAGTTAGATTGTTTGTTTAAGCCTCTTAACCTAATTGCTGAAATTCATTGTTCTCATTAGTGCCATTTGTTACCAAAAGAGAAAAAAAAGAACTTTTTCCTGCCAGAGTTGGAAAACTCCCAAAGTATGTGGTTGGCTCCAGCACTTCTCTCATTCTCAGAAGCTTAGGCCAGCACAGAACATCTTTGTTTTGCAGTTGTCAAGGCTCTAAGCAGTTGTTGGGGTGTCTGTACACTGCGCATTTGCCATCACTTGCGGACAATATAAAATATATTGACAACAACATAGGTGTAATTCCCAGATGAGATTACTGAAGGTAATTTTTCAGGAAATGGAAGTTCTGTGAATTGATGCTGCTATAAGGATTTACAGGAGGAGAACACAAACACACAGACTTTCCTGTGGCAAATATCACTCTAGACTTCTGATGAACTTATAAATAGATGCTGCCAAAGGAGTTTACAGAAATTGCAGTTTGCATTCTTGGCCATCTCATTCCAGTTCATTGACTAGACTACTTTTCCCGCAGTGCATCTATACTCTTGACAGCCTTTTTGTTCAAAATTAAGTTTATCTGAGAAGTTCATCCTCTACGTAACTGAAAATATGGGAAAAGTAAGGATCTGTATTAGCATTTCTTCTCTACCACCCCCAGGCTCTAGTGTTTGACTTTTGAGTAGCAGGCCAACTTCTACTACAGAATGTAGAAATGGTCAGATAAAATTTCAGTTGTAAGAGCAATTTTTATTTGCGTAACAGGTGCACTGAAAATGTATGGTGTAAACCCTTGAAATGAGATGAAGTGAGTGTCACTTTTTTGTGTGTGACATGATTGAAAAAATGCGTACTCATTCTTGTATACACTTTGAGAATTTCCTTGGTAAAATATCTGATTTTTCAGGATGACTTTAAAGTTTTTGAACCTTTCTGAATTTCAAGAGCTTTAAGAAACATGCATTTAGGCATCTAAGCCACATGTGAAAAGCTGTTTCTAAAATACAGAGTTGCTATGTCCCCTGCATTTGTATACACAAATGGCCTGGCCTCTCCACTTAGCAATTCTGTATTCTTTAAGTTATTTTTCTGAAGGTACATTTTGTCCTCTTAACTTTGTCTATACATTAAGGAATATGTTGCATCTTATCCACAAGCAGAAATAAATACTTATAAATTACCTACAGAAAATTATATCATGGTTGGTTCAAAGCTAATTTTATTAGGCTCAAGGCACCAACTTGGATAGGAAACAATTTTCTAAGTAAAATACTCATCTTAAACCAGTAGGGAGGCAAGAAAAAGGAAAGAGAAGGGAAAAGAGAAATACAGAAGTTTGTTGCAATTTCTGTTTCTTTTTATACTTCTGCCTGTTGTCACTGAGCAAGCAGGGCATATGATTAAGAGTCAGAAAACCAGGTTTAACCCTCCATCCTGCCAATTTACTGTTGTCTGCCCATAGGCAAGTGACTTCAGCTTCAGCTGTTTCTTCCTCTGTTATTTGTTCATTTAAGTTGTGGGCACTGCTCTCTTCAGCAGTGTTTGACACTGAATTTTGACACAGAGACTCCTGCTCAATAGCATGATGATATCCACTGGGTCATGTATATATAATTACACTGGAATTTTGCCTGAAAAAGGGAAGGTACCTGTGCCAGTTATGCCCCACTGGTAGATAGTACCTAAAATACCATTTCCCATGAGATATCCGGCATCAAAGCATCTAGCAATGTACATATGCACCAAAAATGTGCAGCAGATTACCCTTTTTTACCTCTTCTCCTCATCCTCCCTTTCATCCACCTTCACCTTGAGCTTAGTAGCAGAAATGATCTCTTACTTTCTACTCCACAAACCTTCTCTTCTTCAGATCACAGGTCGTAAACACACATTTCTCTCCTGAATTTTTTCCCTTCTTTTATAGTGAATAACCCGACCAGTTCTAACAGGGACATTCCTTCCTGACACCACAATAAATTATAAATTGCTTAGATACAAATGAGACCAAGTCAATGTAGGAGAGAGAACCCAGAGAATTTAATATTTTATTTCATTTTGTAAACAAGGTTGGCCTTTTCAGCGTTTAAATAAAATATATTAGAAAAATCAATTAGTAGCCAATTTCAATTAAGTATGTGTAGAATGTGTTTTTATTTCTTTTGTGGAAAAAAAAAAACAACCAACATTGAGTACAACGCTGCTGAATATGTTGCTGAACTATTGCTATTTCAAAGAGTTAAATGAGATATGAAAGCACATTTCTTCAGTGTTACGGACTGAAATCCTAACTTCAGTGGATCAAGGGGATGGTGGCATTTATTTCAACGGCACTGAGATTTCACCTTCTGAAGCAAACTCAGCAATTCTTTTTGCTCGCAAAGTGCTTGGATCAGGCCCCTAGGACATTGCAAAGACCAAAGCATTTTCCTCTTCAGAAACTTTTCAGAAAGCCCTAGAAATAAAAGCTGCCTTTTGATTTGGAAGTGTATGTAGGGTGGATTTCACCAGGGCAGGAAGGTCACCCCTGCCTTCCTGGAGCTCAGGGGAATGTGAAAAAGAGGATCCCCTGAGCACATGCAAGTCTCCTTCAGTAATGAACCACATGCTTTTTGCTAAGTAAGTGTAATAATTATATTATATCCACATGCAGCTTTTCATATCTGAATTTACTGAATAGTATAAACATATTATTTGATTAATTTTGCAGCATATATATAAGTGTATACATTGCATCTATACAATTTCAATTTCTTGGGCTAGACTTCTTGAGTCTCAGTATTTTATGTTAAACAATAATTTGTTGCAACGCAGAAACAGTGTCTGCACTAGTAAATTAAATGAGGCCTATATTGTTCACTGTCACTGAGGTTAAATGACACAGTAAAACCTGCATGGAGACAATTGCACTCAGTGTGAATGCCCAAATGGATGACATTAACCCAAAGCGCCTACTGGAAATGGTATTTGCCCTGTGATAACTTCTAAACCATTTCTGAGGCATTAGGGGTAGGCAGTTTGACATTAGCTAAAGACATGCCAATGATCTTCCTAACAATTAACAGCACAGATGATGAAGTTGCAGTCCCTGGGGATGCTCAGCTGAGATATTATGTGTACAGTAATAGACGACGCAGTTGAACAGCTACAGGATGAGGACTCAGAGCACACCCTGTCAGGCCACCCAGCAATACCCTTGCCTATGTTCTCTGTAGGATTTGAAGGTGCTAGCACATGTGGAAGAGGATAACAGAGTACATATGATAGATACACCACTAAAACCAGCCAAAGGACTAATTTAAGTGGTTCTGTGGTTGAACAAGTAGTTGACAGCTGATCTCTGACTGTACAATGGGGTGCAGTGTATTTAGCATGGAGCTGAATTCACAATTGAACCAAGCAGGTGTAAATCCTCTGCAGTTCTCTCTTCTGAGCTAATCCCCTGACAATTGATTAATAAGACTTGGTGGAAATTAGATAATGTTAGAGCATCAACACAAACTGAAAATGCATTCTAGTCTCAAATCATGTGAATCAGCACATTATCTACAACATTTCCTGCCTTTTATGAGTACCGGTATTTAGCTTACCACAGTGACTTCAGAGTGTCAGTATATTTCACAACTCAATTAGTCATTCCCAACTGAAGTATTGTAATTGATTCTTTTTCGGTCTCCACTGGTGATAAAGGTAATGGATGTTTTTGTCAAGCAAATGGACTTCCTCTAAATATCTGCTTCTCCTTGTCACTGCTTCCTAAGTAAATGGTGAAGAGTAGTTCTATAAATAGACAAGTAGCTGGCAAGAGGGGAAAAAAAGAGAGAGGGAAAAAGGAGCGAAGAAACATATATTTTCTGATATTGCAACTTACATGATGGTTTAATTACCACAAACGTACATTCCTGAACCACTCTTATCTTAAGGGGCATTTCAGGAAGCAGAGAATAATTTGGAGGTTAACAGATACTGCTTAAAATACAAACGGAGAATGAATCAAATGCCCCCATACAGTGTCAGTGGTTTCAGTTTGGGAGAACTGATGTGCTCAGAAAAGGCTGAAGTAGTGCCTCGGTACTAAGAGCTGTGGCTTACAACAAGAATGATATACCAGCAGCTGGTCTGCACTTGAAAAACAGAGCAAGTGAAGCCTGAGAAAAGCAATCAGCTGCATTTGTCACAACTCTATGAAGTCCTCAGTTATGGATATCGTTAACAGTTCCCCTGCACACAGTGCAGGGCAACACGCCAAAAGCAGGGGTAGAGTCACCTCAAAAAAACCCACCTCGAATGCCACGTTTTAGGGCCCCCCTCCTCATAATACTTCCTTTCACCACCTAGAAAAGACTCACTGACCTAAGAAACATCCTGGATTGCATTAAAATCCCATCACATCCGAACTCCCTGGGAGGAATTTTTTTTTCCTGACGGAAACCAAAACTGCTGATTCCTTGGCTTTTTGCCAGCTCCATGATGTAATAGAAGAGACACGTATGGCACTTTGCCAAGGCCGTGCACATGGTTTTGGGAGGCGCACAAGTAGCCATCGGTGGTAGGAAAATGTTATCGTTTATCTGCCAGTTGTGGTACTTTCCTCCTTGACGTTCACACGAAGATGTTAGGAGGAGAAATTCTGGTATTCTAAGATTTTCAGAAAATTACAAACTAGTAGGTAGATCCCTAGATAGCTCATGAAGGATTCCCAGTGGGCTACTGTGGTAGCTCTTGTTCCACCTTTCCACTTAGCTGATTTTATGAAAGAGGAGCATACATCACACATGATGGAATATGTTCCACTATATTCACCGATCCCATCAGATCTACAAATTAAATTAAGGACTTCTAGAACTGTGCCTAAAGGAGAAATACTTCCAAAAAGTCTGATGATGCTTTCCTAAAGTGTCTAAGCCCTCCACGCTGTTGCCCTTGGGTGACATATAAAAATGTGACTGAGGCCTTTGCATATTCCAAGGCATATTTTCAAAAGCAAAAAGATATTAATCTGCAGCCATATTTGTTTGGGGATAAGCAGTCTTCTGAAATCTTTCAGCAATCTCAGTATTTTATATCTTTTCTTCTGTAGCCTGCCTCAAAATCTAGAGTGGTACTGTCGTGCACTTGTAATATACTGCAGAATTTTATATTAAAGAGGTCCGTAATTTTTATAATAATTAGGTAAGTAATCTGAATCAAAAAGCCTTATATGTGAATATAAAATAAGATGTATTATGATTAGAGATGTAAAGGATAGATTAGATCTTGTAAGGATGAGCTGTAACTTTGAGAAAACTTCAACTGTTGTGTTTGCACTTCCTTGTAACTTATGTGAAGTGCCCAAGCATTTGGAGGATTTTAAGAACCTAGCGGCTAAAGTAGCACATCTGATTCGGGCCTCAGGACAACAGCTTAAAGGTTTCCCTTCGGAAGAAGGGAAAAGAGCTCTACAAATTAAATGTGAAGGGCCAGCTAACATCTCCGTGGACTCATGGTCATCATGCTGGGCTGTATTTGGTTGTCCACTCTTGGCAAAGAAAACACAAAGAGTTTCCTTGTGGGGTGGAAACAAGCTGACTTCACTACCATCTTGCCCATTTGAGTTGGTGCTAGAACAGCCCTTAATTGACAGAACAGGGATTTTCACTTGATTTTTTTTCCACTCTAGTATGCTAAACTTCACAAGACTTTGGTGTGTCAACATGTCTTCCCCTGCTGGGGGAGGAGATGGGCATGAGAAAGTATGGCAACTTGCTTGGCTCCTCTTGAGAGGACAACTGCCTCCCCAGCATTTTCTATTCAGTGGAAATAATGTTATTTTAAGTCCACATCCTTAGCTCCTATTTTGTTAACATGATCTTATTGATTTTGATGGCTGCTGATGCCAGTTTATTTCAAGTGAGGTTTGGGCGGTCTTCAAAAAATCACTTAACTTCCAAATCTCCTTTCTCTGGATATTATGGATATTGTGGAACTGAATATTATGTTCTCCTTTATGTTATGTTCATGATAGGTTATAGTACATGTATTTTGAATATGATTTTGTAGCACATTTGTAACCCTGTTCAAGTTTATGTATGTAATTTATTTATCTAGACCCCCTCTTGTATCAGTAAAACATATAGGCACTGCCAAAGAGTGCCTATAAAATGTCCTTAAAAATAGTTGGTGTGCATTTTTCTCTTGAGAGATACCTGTTTTTTCTTTGAAGAGGGTCAGCCTCTAGGCAAGTCACAAAGACAGGAAAAATCTGGGTTTTACAGAGACAGGAAAATCACTTTACTGATAAAAGGATGTTTTACCAAGCTTGTTCAGATGCCTGGAGTTAGTTTAGGGATGAAATGCGTTTGTTCCAAAACCTGCTCACTGGGTCAGTTAGTCATATTGGGAAATCAGAGGTGGTTTTTCTGGAAAAAAATGTTGAATATAGGAGTTGTAGACATTCTTTTCCCTGATAATTGTAAGAGGTCTCTTTGTAAAACCTTCACTGATCCACAGCTGGACTGTGATAGCTCAAAGTACCCAGAGATTAGAAAGAGAGTGGGTGAGGAGAAATCATAATGATGAGTGCAGCACAGCACTCACACTGAAATGGTCCAAGCCAAGTTCACCAAGCAGCGGTCGGGGACCTCAAGCATCTGTTCTTCAGAGCTCAGCAGGGCAGCTGCTATGGAGACCAATTAGCTCAAATGAAATGGGACATGAAAAGTTTGGTGAAATTGCCACAAATAAGGTAAAGAGTGGTTCCTGGAGAGACAAGCAGCTAGATCTGCAGCAGAGCTAATGAAACTTGGGGTTTTTTATGGATTTGTGTCTTGTGGTTGGGTTCTCTGGTGTGAGTAGCAATTAAATCTTTTCCTGTGGTTGGGGCAGCCATAATAGCTGTCTTCTGTGTGAATTCTCCAGTGGGTGGAGAGCATGCTGCAACCTCGTGATCAGAGAAGGTCTGACTTGATTAGACCACTAATGACATCTCTCTTTTCTACTCAGCCACCTATTCCTACAAAATTGGATATTTAATTCCTGCTAACCTCTGTTATACTGGGTTGAAACTAGTTAAGTGATTCAGAAGTTACTTGGATGTAGATGAAAATGATGGGCAGACCTGTGTGCACAGAGCCCTGCATATGTACAAAACCAATGTAATCTCATAGAGCTCACTCTCCAGGGAATATCATATGCTGCAAATGTATGTATAAGGACTTATGATATTATCTCCTGGGTAATGCTGGCTTGTGAGTTAAATAATAAAATTGAAACATTCCTTCTGTCAAGGTGACGATGTTTACTAAGACAACAGCAAGTACAGAAGTGTTCTTGAAGACACATTCCTTTCAGCTTAACAAGGGTCAGTACAGGTTAGTGGGTAGATCACTGCGTGGTACAAAGGAAACATGAAATCTAAATTCATGGGGTAATTCTGGAAAAGCAACTTCAGCTACAACAACAACAGAGGAAAATTGTGGTCCCTTCCAACCACACTGTCATCCTCTGTTAATTTCATATCATATTTTCATGGACTGATACCCCTCCAGCTGGAAAATGTTCACTTTTGACGAGGATGATGGCAATGATTGTTGGGTATCTCACCTATGTGACCAGGGAGCAGCTATTTTGGGTAACAGCGCTTTTATTTTGGGGAAGCAGAAGTCACCTTCAAGAGAAAGTCCGCAGCGCTAATGTCTGCAAAATTTGAATGAATTTTCTTGACACTTGGTTATTCTTGGCACTGGAACAAGAGGACCAGTTCTCTGAGCTACTTACTTAACTCCTATTTTTAGTAAACTTTAAGTCTGAGAATAGGATAAGAAAGAAGGTCTTCTATTTGGCAGTATCCTGTCTTCATTTCCTGACTTGGTACCAGCCTTTCTATGTGACTTGAAATTTTACACAGTTTTTCACCCTGTAAAATTCTTCACTGTTTAACAGGGTCATTGTAAACTACTACTCCTTTATCTTTTTAGGTATAAAGGTACTTAAGCAACAAAGTTTATATACATCCAAATAAATATGAAGTTAACATTCATACAATTCTGGAGCTACTTAGTAATTCATAGGTAGAGGACAAACAACTGAATTCAGAAAAAAGGCTAACATTTCAGTGACTACAGAAAACTATTTGCAGAATTCTTGTTTTATCCCCTATATTTAACAAACACAAAACCCCCAAATGTTCCCCCCCCCCCCCCCCCCCAAATCTTCCCCCAGCTAGAGACTTAAACACTGAACATAATGTTTATATTAGGGCAATTATTCCACATCATGTCCAATGATTATATTAATTATAAAGCTTGCTCCAGAACTGCTCGTTGGCCTAGACTCATTGTTGTGGATTTTTGGGGAATAAGACTCTTAAAAAAAGGCCATTCCTATGATCCAGTCAAAATGGTGAACCCATCTGCTTGCTGTCAGAGCTAGAACACAGACTAAAACCAACTCTTCCCAGATGTCAGCAGAGAATAGCCACATATATTTACAGATCTCATTCTTGAGAAATGTTATGCTAAGAACACCCCCACCTGGTCAAGGAAAGAAATGGAGTCAGAATAGATTACCACATCTGAAATATATTGCACAAAACCCCTATTATTCTGTTCTTATTTTTGGAAAACTGCTGTCCGTGAATGTCAGTATGAATTAAATTCTACATGTCATAGGGGGAGAGGAAAAAGTTATAAATGACAATTTTTAACCATTTGGTATTGTTCATTGAAAATTTGTCACACAATCCATGTATTTTAGTTTGTAGTGAAAATACTTCAAGCTAACTTGACTGGCACCAGCAGTCAGATAGCTATAACATCAGCCTAAGAAAAAATAATTTCATTTGTTGATACCAAAGAGCAACAGTTTTCTTAAATAATAATCCAACGGCTAGATATACAAGTCCTGTGCTTACAGGAATTATACCATATTACACACATTTCTCACATTTATTATTATATTCTTTACATATGGCTGTTTATGTTGCCATTTTTAAATTCCCAATGAAATCTTATTTTCCAGAGTCTAACAAAAAGGACAATATACATAAACTGTTTCAATTCTCATTGAAATTCCTTGTGAGTTTTTCAGAGTGAATTTGGTGACACTTGGACTGTGGTTTGGTCATCCCATTGGGAAGTTAAAGCCAACAGCCTGTTACAGAATTCAAAGAACTGGAAATGATGCAAACGAAGCATAAAACCAGACCTACAACCTCATACAGGATTTATGTAGTGATTTTTCTACCACTCCTTTGAAAAGAACTTTTAAGTTACAGTTGGGTAAAGCAGCAGTGTTCATACCCTGCCTCCTGAGGAATAAACCCAGGCACATTCACTAAAAGAATTTTGGGTTGTTCTTTGGTTTTGTTTTTTTTTCAGACGATGAACTTATAATCATCCCTAATTAGCCTTCTAACAAGATGTTTGGTCCCAGTCCAGAAGTTCTTAATTAGTCTATATAGCCATCGATTTCAAGGGGAGTTTTATCTGAGTCAGGATTTTGAATGAGGTCATGAGGAGTGAGCCTCGAGGAAGCAAACAGAGCCTCACCCTTGCCCAGGTGTGTGGGTGAAGTTGCAAGGAGCTTCTCCAGTCTCTGTAATCTTTTTGGTCCTCTGTAGGGAAAAGGCTGTATTTTTAGTGTGGTACTGTAGGAATTCAGAAGCATCCAGACAGGGTTAAATATGCTTCAGAAAAGGAAAAGGTCCCAGTAAAAGCAAGAGAAAAAAATATATAGGGAAAAAGAATTCACAGTAAACTTCAGGACCAGCAGAGCTTTAGAAATATGAAATGAGGGTTTGAACTTGACACTGGGTTTCTGTGAAAAAACAAGAAGCTTGTGGCAGGATACTGGGAGGAAAATGTGAGCAGGATGTGAAAAGCGATGTGGGCAAGAAGCTGAGCCTGGATGGAGAATTAGAGGTCAAACCAGCCACCTGGGAGGGGGCTTTGGGAGGTCTCTGGCCAAACGTCCTGCTCACGTACAAAAAGTAAACTTGGCCTGAGAACTGGTGAGTCTATAAAACTGCAGAGAATTGGATAAGGAAAAGGAATGACTTTACAGAGAAAATGGGGTAATGTTGTTGTGGGAAAATGAGGACTGAGATGCTGCAAAAGGCACAATCTCTCCCTAACAAATCTAAAGCCCCATGGTATGTGGGTAATTGGATTACTTAAAGTAAATCACCTCTGTGACGTGAACAAAATCAAGTGATATATTAGTTTTTTGAAACAGCTGAAGAATTTTGGACAAATTTTTCTATGGACATGCACAGTATTCCATGTGAAGCAGACGCTTGGCTTAAAAAATAATAGCCTAGAAAACAGAGGAAATTCTGAACAACTGAAAATGTATTCCTGTACCCAGAAATGCCTTTAACCTTAATAAGATACAGGTCCTTCTCTAAGATTTTAAAATATGAATTGAAAGATTTAGCAGACTGTGTGCGTGTAACAGTAGGTAGATGATGAAGTCTAGTAAATGTAATTGTAGAAATCAATAGGTCTGTATTGGTTTTGTAATTACTTTCCTATTAAAGCTAAATTAGCTTAGGTATATTTCAGGCATTTGTTATAATTTAAAGGATTGCCAATAATTCTTATCTTATTGAATAAAAGATTACTCCTTATGGGAAAGGCCATAAAGCAAACCTGAAAATCTTTATCCATGGAGCTTGTCTCACATCCCATGGTGTCATCAATAAAACAACTCATGGACTGCTCGCTGCTGCACAGAACTGAGGACTGTTAAAAGTAGTAGATATTGATCATTTTCTGTCCTAACACAACCTAACACATGTTTTAATGTTGGCATTGCTCTTGGATCATGTCTCACTCCTTTAGGACATGTCAGTTCAGCACCCAGCTGACCTATCCGGCATTCCTGGCATGCCTTCAGTCAAGCCCCATGAGCTGATATCCATAAAAAGTCACTTTAGCTGACAGAAGGGGTACAATACCCTGGTTTTAAATGCCTACTTTTAAAAATCTGCTTGGTAAATCTTATTTTTGCCTGGGCCACCCAGCTCTGTTGTTCTTTTATGCTGCAAGGAGCAACTTACTCCTTTCCCCCCAGCAGTTATCAAACAGACCGAGGGGGGAGAAGGCAGCGGTTAAATCTCTCGCAAAGCAAATGTTAACTCTCACAAACCACCTGTGGGGGGAAGAGTCTGACTTTGCACATGCCCCTCTTATGAATTCTGGGCATGCTACAGCTCCTCTCCTATGCAGCCCAGGTGGTTTTCTCAGGATTATGTTCTTAACATTCTGCATGCGTCTATGTGAATCCATACCTGTCAGCTGGAGTGATTTTTATAGATTTATAATGCCAGCCAGAGGCCAGGGCAGGATTTGAATTTCTTTCTTACCTACTTAGGTGATTCACAGCAGAATCTCAAGGGCGGAACAGCCCCCAGCTGCTACAGGCTTAAACTCCTGGGAGAATCATACCTGTCCAAGTTGGAAGGTCCTTCCCAAGGCATAATTCCTGCCTAAGACTTTTTGAAGGAGCTAAAGAAAACTGGGTCTCTGACACATGATCAAGGTATTGAATATTAATGAGTTACTCTGCAGCAGCTGAACCACAGCAGCTCACTGAATACTTAATGGCAGCCCATTGCTACTGCCAAGGATAACTTAAGATTATGAGGTCTGGCGTTGACTCATTTTATCTACATTTGCTACAAACTAAAAGCACTCACACACACAGAGAGCCAGCTACTGCCACTCAGCTGACATGTGGTAACTCATGAAACTAGGGTCACAGGAGATATAAGGAAATCAGTAGTCAGGTTCATCAAAGCTGCTCATGCTCTTCTAAAATGCCATGTCCAATGTCAGTACAGCAGAAAAGGCACTAGAAAACATCTCATGACTTAAAAAAAAAGACATCCTTCAACTGACAGGAGAACAGCTACAGTGATATGCTGAGCACTGCCTTTACTTTGCCTACACTGTGGCTCTGTTCCTAAGCTTTCCCTCCACCCTAGGAATTTGTACCTCACCCTGAAAGAGCTTGTTTCTCACCAGAACTCCTTTGCATGGTCACCATGCTCTTGACAAGAGGATGAAGAGATTGTTTGCAGACTAGTGCAGCTACATCTCGGTAAGACATTTCAATCTTGTTCTCTCCTATTCAGTATGCAGTATAACTTAGCTTTTAAATAATATTTTTTTTTAAGTTTATTCACAGAAACAAGCCTGGTAGGCAGTTAAGAAAAGTGGCCTTTCTGGATTATAGAGGTGGATTTGTTTTGCTGGGTTTTCTTTTTGCTGCTGCAGAAAATGTCACACGGGGACTATTCACAATAAATATTTTGCTTTTAGATAATACCAGCCAGCTGGGGCAGGGTGTAAGAACATTAGTAGGGAACTGGTATTTTTGATGACCTCAAGAGGCAGAAGCCACTGAACACTCTTAAAATGGTATTCCTAAATATGCTATGCTACAGTGATCATCGAAAGCTTATGAACACAAATGCTAGGACAGAAGTTTCTATTGGCCACCAGGCATTGCAGTGTAAGACAAGCTGGATTGTTCCTTTCAGAATGCCTTCCCTGAAATACATGCTTCAAATGTGACACACCACCATGACTTAGAGTTGTTTGTATTTGTTCTTACTCTGATATTGTGCAGTTTATGTAACGCACTTCAGCCCTGGTATTATTCTAAGGGATTTGAGTATTCTTATGGGCCTGCACTCAAGAACAGTGACTTTTTTCAGTCTCACTTTCTGCTCATGCCTGTTTCTTGGAGCCGTGGATCCCAGGAGCATGAAGGAGCCCTGCAACGGTCCCACAATGGTCATGCCTAACAGGCAGTTTTGAGGACATGTCTCTAGTGGCTGCTTCTAGGGAGGAATACCGACTGTGCCCACAGCACATGGTGTCATGCCCATCACCCTTACATCTCATCAGGGATGTCTAACTCCCTCTGTAAACTACATGTGGAATAGAAAGGAGCAGCTTTTCTGAGACAAGAGGACCTAAAATCCTGTGCCTTTCTTTTTTTAAATTTTTTATTTTTTATTTACCATTAGAGGGTGTCTATACTTAGAAATTAAACCACTCTAAGGCCTGTTCCTTGGGCTCTCAAGTCAACTGGCATGAGCTGACCATACGCACATGTCTAAGCTCTTAGAATCGTAGAAACATAGAAAAGCTTGGGTGGGAAGGGACCTTTAAAGGCCATCTAGTCCAACCCCTGCAATGAACACCTTCAAGCAGCTCAGGCTGCCTAGAACCCTGTCCAACCTGACCTGGAATGTTTCCTGGGATAGGGTATCTATCACCTCTCAGGCCAACCTGTGCCAGTGTTTCACCACCCTTATTGTAAAAATTTTCTTCCTTCTGTCTAGTCTGAATCTACCCTTTCTTAGTTTAAAGCCATTACCCCTCGTCCTACTGCAACAGGCCTTCCTAAAAAGTTTGTTCCCATCTTTCCTATAGGCCTCCTTTAAATACTGGAAGCTTATAGGTGTCCCCAGAGCCCTCTCTTCTCCAGGCTCAACAACTCCAACTCTCTCAGCATGTCTTCTTAGGAGAGGTGTTCCATCCCTTTGACCATTTTTGTGGCCCTCCTCTGAACCTGCTCCAAGAGGTTCATGTCCTTTCTGTGCTGAGGGCTCCAGAGCTGGACGCAGTACTGCAGGTGGGGCCTCAAGAGTACAGGGACAGAATCACCTCCTTCAACCTGCTGGTTATGCTTCTCTTGATGCAGCCCAGGATGTGGTTGGCTTTCTGGGCTGTGAGTGCACATTGTCAGCTCATGTCCAACTACTCTCTCCCTTCGTCCCCCAGCCTGTATTGATACCAGGGTTTACTCTGACCCAGGTGCAGGACCCTGCACTTGACTTTGTTGAACCTCAGGAGGTTCATGCAGGCCCACTTCTTGGGCTTATCCAGGCCTCTCTGGATGGCATCCTGTCCCTCAGGCATGTCATCTGCACCACTCAGCTTGGTGCCAACTGCAGACTTGCTAGGGGTATATTCAATTTCATTATCTATGTCATTGATGACGATATTAATATATGGACCACTCTTGGTGCTTCCAAAACAGGTTGCCTGTGTTCAGATTGCATCTGGGACAAGCTGTTCATGAAGAGACATTTGGAAGATGTCTCCATCAGACTCAGGTCTAACAGATAGATGACTGACCTTCAGTTCTCAGATACAGCTCCTAAAACTTTACTAGTATATGCCTAACAGATCATTTTGAAGTTTATTATCTGCTTGACAGATAACAACAAAATAGTACATTGATATTTACCTGTAATATCGCTATGGTAAACATCTTCATCTGGTAAGAAGCTGAGAGACAAGAAAAAGCCTTCAACTGCTTACCAAGGCAGAAGTTAACATTTCTGCAACTACAACTTCTCCATAACTCTGAGCTTTGACTCTTCAAGGTCAAGAGATTATTTCTATTCTTTTTTTTTTTTTTAATTAAGATTCCCAAGATAAAGATAAATTTGCCAAGTGTTTAACATCAGGTAAGCAGGGAAATTGCATGCCCCAGGGAAAAAAAAAAAAAGATTATGTGAGGCAGAGTGGGTTGGTTTTTATTATAAATATGTGTGCTAAAAGTGTTTAGTAAAGTAAAAGATGTAAATAGGAATATAACAAATGTAAAGAGGGAAACTACATGGATCACACGGTGAGGACATGGCATTCATTTCTCAGCTCTGCCTGCTCAGAAAGGGACCATTTGCTGTAGGTTTAGAGACTTAAAAGTTGCCCCCTCCTAACCTTGCAGGAAGTTATGTGTAGCTTTTCCCAGTCCGTGATGTCAGTGATCCCACAGAGGAGTGGAGGCTGCAGGCACACGTGAGTGGGTTCCCAGAGCCTTGTCACTGATGGGAAAAAGATTAGCATGGCTTGCAAAGACACAGAGCAACACGACAGGGAAGATAACTCAGTGGAGTGTCTACCCCAAAATGATTTTTTTTACTAAATTGCCGGTGTGTTGGCCTAACAGCCCACCCCCCCTAGTTCACTGGGAATAACATCAAGGCTCTGGCGCGGGAATGGTTCCAGAGTGACCAGTGAGGGAGACAATAGACAAAGCCGGGCTCTTTCATCTCGGGACTGCTGGAGCAGAGCCCTGACAGGTGATGGATGAACAGAAACCGACACGGCTTCCCCCTGTCCTCCCCAACACTGCACGGTTTATGGCCCAACACACTGCACCCATTATGCCGGCTGTCCCCTCCAGCTCTCCCCAGCCCTCCTCTCCCCCCCAGCCACCCTGCCACCCCCTCACCTGGCCATGATGGGCCAGGAGAGTGGGGAGGTGGCTGGGCCATATGGAGGGGATGGACAGATACCTACTGAGTGCCACAGCTGTGTAGGGAGCGGGCAGGCAGTGGGTGCAAGTGCATGAGTGGCAGGGGTGGGAATGTTATGGAACATATACCTCAAGGTTCCCAAAGGGAGACATTTAAAGAGGAATAAGAGCACAAGAGGTGGATTCCTCCAGCTTCATCCTTCACTGGACAGCTAAATTTTAGCCTGTGCATATGGTGCTTGTCCAAAAAGATAAAAACTCTAATCTAACCTGTTTGACAGGTCTAGACTTTCCAGTCTAGTTGCTTCTATATGAGGAAATATCCTTTAAGCACCTTTATAGCAGCTTGTTTATCTCTCCAGTGGTATAAACGTTTAACTCTGATTCAATCACTTCCCTCAAAATTGTCTAAAGTCTAAAATGCTCTGAAGTATCTGAAGTCCTCTTGGATATGTGCTTCAGTCTCATACTTACGAACTAAGAAGAAAATTAAGCTCTAAAACTTCTGGTAGCACAGCAGTAGTGCCACTTTATAAGCTAAAAAAAGATCTCTGATTAGAAAACAGGAAATACCCCACAGTTTAACCTGGATTTCTTCACTCACTTTCTATTATAGTTCAGGTAATAAGACAAGAAGGATCATGAAGGATTAAGTACAAATATTATAAAAGAGATAATAGTGTAATTAATTGGACTTGGGAAGGGGTAAGGATGGAATGAAGAATGAGCAATTTTTAAGAAAAGCTGAATTTAATGGAGGGTTATATATACAATATTTGGAACATTCATATCTGTCATCATTAACACAGGCATAGAAATATCATATCCTTGGCCTTTTTTATGTGTCAGCATGAGAGCGTGCCTTTCCTGCAAATGCTGTTACTGAGCAGAGCTGATTTTTTGGCAGTGTTTTGTGCTTCGGGGATAATTCACAGAGAGGACCAAATGTTTTGCCTTCGATGTGCACATCGCGTGGTGATTGCACCTGTAGATGGTGATTCAGAGACAAAAAAAAAACTCGGGGAAGCAACAAGTAACTGATAAACTTCCATTGATGATTGCTCCTGACAGACATTGATTGATGTGCCCACTAGTCCCTATGTTACTAGTCAATACACAAAAACTAATGACTTCAGCAAAACACAGCAAAACTGATGAATATAGAGGACTTTGAGGCCAGTGTTATACAGCTGACAGTTTTATAAATTCAGACTTCAGGTGAGCACTGAAGAATGCATCCCATTAAGCTGAATAATAATAATTTGAGGTTTAACGAGAAAGCATTAATATAAAGGGTAGCTAGATGTACTGGAAAAACAACAGGATATAAAGCTGAGGTGAATTGCTGTGGCTTTTAAAGGTAAAAAGGTAAACCTGACTATCAGCTTTCGGATTGTTCTGCTTCTTAAGACTAGCAATTTCCTGACCTCACAAAACACATAGACCTGCTCTTATTAATTTCATGAAGCATTTCATATTGCTGATGAACAGATTTTGTTTTGATTTTGTCAGCACGTAAACAGACATTTTAAAAAGCAGCGCAGTAAAGCCATTTTAAGCAGTGATACTACTATTTTAAATTACAAAGATTGGGATTTGATACAATGTTAGAGAGACTTTATTTTTTTTTTTTACAAAAAAGCAGCTCTGGTTGCCATTGTTTTCCAAATGTTACCCCCCTCATTGAATAATCCAGATGCAAGCCATATGGACTTATGTAAAAAAAAAACTCCTTTATTTCTGTAATTTGGAACGGATGATTTCAGATTGCCAGTGAGGTTTGTGCCCATCCTCCAACCATTGCTGGCTTGCTGTTAGATGAAATTAGTTGATGCAAATGCTCTCTTCTGCACAGTTTAAGGCAACAACTGGTGGTATTTATGAAAATTTTACCATGATACTTTGCAGAAAGAGTGAATAACTCTACTAGTTATTGAAGGATTTAAACATTTTGTATTTTATCATGATTAGCAATTAGAGATTGTTTTGAGACCCAGGCAAACTGTTCTCTAACTGTTACCTTACGGGTTCCCTCCTGCACCCTCCTTTAACTTGCTCACTTTCTGGTGCTGCGATTTCTGCATTCCTGAGACCAGCTTTAATGAGGCTGTAGGGGTGGTGGAGCACAACTGTTTGCAAGCACATTAAATTTTGCTTTGAAATCACAGGTGATCTTGATGTTTCCAGCAGGCTGAACTTCTACTTGTGTAAAGCTGCTGGATTCAGTCCAGAGAATTTGGCCTGGATGAGTGAATACAGCTGAACAGAAACCCTGGGAATACTTCTCTTCACTATGACTCAGAGAGGCACCGCTGGGCAGAGTCAAAATCTTCAATGAAAATTAAAAACCTTCTTGCTCTGTCATATGTGTGTTTCTGATGATTTTAATGAAACTATTCACAAAGGGGGATTGTGCAACATTTATCCCATTTTCTGAGGAACTCTACTGTATAATGCAACACTGTGCCTTTAATGTTCAGCTGATAGAAGTTAGCTGTGTCACAATATTTATTTTAAATAGCCCTGATAATATATTTCCATACAGTATCTGATCTTTCTATATACAGTTCCTGTCCATGTGTTGAAACTTTATCTCACTTGTTCCCTACTGTACTTACTAACAAAAAACATTGCTATGAGCAATTTTCTATACATAATATTTCTATATTAATTTTGGATTACTGAGATAGCCTAATGACTTTATAATTCTCTCTTAAATATTTCTGACAGAGAAGGTCCAGAACAGAATTTGGAAAATGTCTTTATCATGTGATGAAACCAACTTCATTTTGTCAGAAACATTCCCAAGAAAGCCTTCCACAAGAAATTATCCTGCAGAATTAATTCAGGTTGCTACTGACAGCAAAAAATTTGCCAATTATTCATCACCAGGCTCTCACATTTGGAAATTATTACAAGCAACTGTTAGGAACAAGAAAATGAACATGGGGGAAAGTGGAGTGAGAATTTTCTTTCTTCCAATTACTCCAATTACTTCCAATTACCTTGGAATGATCATCCTAAACTGGATCCAAACTCAATCACCAGAGTGAAACAGCATCCAATGGAGCACCTCTCAACACACAGGTAAAAATTCAGTCCAGTTTTCTATGAATTCTGATTTTTACAGGACTTCTTGATTGTGTTTTATTATGAAACACTGCAACAGTAAGGTTTAAAAGGGAAGATTATTTTTTCCCAAATTATTTTTGAAGTAAGATGCTGCACATCAGTGTCCTTTACTGACTGATGTTGGCAGGCAGGAGTTCAGTTGGTTGAAGGGAAGGTGGGCTTAGCAAGTTTTTGATTTAGTTTTCTCAGAGGCTTCGGTTGGGTTTTTTTTGCCGGATCGTGCTTGAGATGCTGCAGCTCTGGTCAGCTTGATTCAAACATGTCCTTAAGGTGAATACTGATACAAGTTACACCTTCCTATGATTTCTGGGAAATCAGGGAAGATGCTGAGCCTTTTACCACCATGTCCTGCAGATTGTAGTAAGCATTGCCATAAAGAAGTGTATACTAAAGTTCTGACTAACATTAAATAATGATGGATTTGGCCTTTTCCTAGTCATAAGGTCTGTACTAAACAGAGCCAAAGCATGAAGTCAAAAAATGTTAACTGCTCATCCTTGGGTTACATCAAATTTAAGAAGTTGTGTGACCCAAGACGAATAGATCTGTAGAGCAAAACTCCTGGTGCTGAGGACATATTGTCCCCTGTATATGTGTTTCGGAAGTTTTACCTAAGTCACCATTCTGGTGTGTCCTGGTTTGAGGAAAAACAGAACTATTTTTCTGTTCAGTAATTTTATTTTTTAGCTGGGCCTCTTCTAACTAAACTCTGATTTAACACCATGTTGTTCAGAAATTGTTCACTCTCAGAGTGAGAGTGAACCAAACCAGCCAAAACCACAACATGGTGTCATGGTCTGAATGTTCATTAGCACCTAGAGCTTTGAAGTGAACTTCTGGAGTGCACCTCCCGATTTATTATCAGGGAAAAGGAGTTGCTTCATGTATTCCAAGACAGCTCCACCACACAGGTGAGAGAGTTGCTTCAGAAACCCCATTTCCTTTATCCAAATTAAAAAATTAATGGAGACAACCCCAAAATATATTGCTTAATTATTACAAGGAGGCGTGCTGTATATGGATGCAAACTCTTCCATGACACTTGCCTTCATCTTAGATCTGGCCGTGGGCTACTGTGTTTTCAAAAAAGCCACAACCATCCTGCCCCCACCAAACGCATACCTCCTTTGCAAGAGAAGAGGTGGTAAATGCGACTCACATTTCCTTGACTTCATCTGCAGATTGGATATTAAGGAAGCAGGAAATGTGTGTCTGATGACCTCAGGCTACGTCTATGCTTGAAAATAAAACTTGCCAAAGATCATACCCTGGCTCACACCCATACACGCAAGCTCTCTTCCCTCCAATGTCAGGGTCTCCTCAGGTAAAAGCCTTGCTTCCTTGTAGTCAGGTTGCATGCACTGCACTTCCACATCCCCTTCCTGACTTTTTTGTTTGTTTGTTTAATGTTTTTAATTTGAGAATTAAGTAAAACATCCTATCAGAGCCGGATAAATCCTCTCTCTTCAGAAGAGTGGCACTATCATGCTACTACAGCTCTTCTTCATGGGAATGACAAAAACTTCCTGAATTTGTTTTAAACCCTGGCAAAGATTGGTGGAATAAAATATGATGATGAAATGATATTCCTGTTTGGGAACTTGGTGCGCTGTGCCCATCCTTTATTTTACCATTCTCTGAGGACTAGAACACAGAGCATGTGAGCACACCTGAAGTCTGCAGCACCTAACACTTGACCTCAGAGAACAATGTACCTAAAATACTCCATAGAATCACAGAATCATAGAAAGGTCAGAGTTAGAAGGGACCTTAAAGATTATTGAGTTCCAACCCCCCTGCCATGGCCAGGGACACCTCTCACTACAGCAGGTTGCTCAAAGCCCCATCCAGTCTGGCCTTAAACGCTTCCAGGGGTGGGGCATCCACAGCTTCTCTGGGCAACCTGTTCCAGTGCCTCACCACCCTCACAGGAAAGAACTTCTTCCTAATATCTAATCTAAATCTCCCCTCTTCCAATTTAAAACCATTACCCCTCGTCCTGTCGCTAGACCTCCTGACAAAGAGTCCCTCTCCAGCACTCCTGTAGGCTCCCTTCAGATACTGGAAGGCTGCTATCATGTCTCCCTGGAGCCTTCTCCAGGCTGAACAGCCCCAGCTCTCTCAGCCTGTCCTCATAGGAGAGGTGCTCCATCTCTCTGATCACCTTGGTGGCCCTGCGCTGGACCTGTTCCAACAGTTCGACGTCCTTTCTATGTTGAGGACTCCAGAACTGAACACAGTACTCTAGGTTGGGTCTCACAAGCACAGAGTAGAGGGGGAGAATCACCTCCCATGACCTGCTGGTCACGCTTCTTTTGATGCAGCCCAGGATATGGTTGGCTTTCTGGGCTGCCAGCGTGCACTGCCAGCTCACGTTGAGCTTCTCATCCATGAGTACTCCCAAGTCCTTCTCCTCAGGGCTACTCTCTAGCCATTCTCTGCCCAACCCGTATTTGTGCCTGGGGTTGCCATATCCCAAGTGTAGGACTCTACACTTGGCTTAGTTGCTTTGCACAAAATTAGTGCAACTAAACCCCATCCTGCAGATTGTGTATAATTTGTAAATTGCTTTGCTTTCCTGGCACTCATGAAGATGCTGCTGATGCCCATGGGTCCCAGGGATCATCGCTTCTACTATTGGCAGTTCTGTAGGTGCTGTGGCCTCTCTATTAGGTAAAAATTGCCTTTTAGCCTCAGCTCACACTGAAATCTTCCATATCTTCTACTATTTTTGCCCCCTTTTTTTTTTAGTATTATAAATGAACATCAAAAATAAAAGCCTATATTTCTACACAGACAATGTAGTTAAACAGGGTTCAAGTGCAAACTGCCAGTATTTTGCCTCAGAATGCAGTGCTTAGCAAGGCCACATCCTCTACTTCGATAAATTAAAGTTGCTCGTTAAATAGAACTATTCTGATCTGTGCTATTTCAGGAGATGTTTTGATATGATGCGAAAAAAAGGTTTCTGGAAATTAGACACAGCATTCTTGAAGACTGATGAAAGAATATATTCCTTACATCTGGTACAGAGAACTTTTAACTGCATATTGTAGACCGCAGGGTGACATGGCACCCAGCTCAGAGTATGGATTAGGGTGGGAAAGCATGAATAGAATTGGGGCTTGGTGGGGGAGATGCCCTTTTCAGCCACAGCCACTGAAAAGGGCCCTGCAACTGAATCCCAATAATACACGGAAGATCAGAAATACAAGTTCAAAATAAGCTTGACAAATGGGAAATTCACTGAAAATAGGATTAAATAGGATAGGAGCTAAGTACTGTACTTAATATAAATGGCCATTGTAGGTGGACCGCAAGATTGCAGTTCCCCCTTTGAAGTTTATTGCATTTCCATGTTGACTTCTGAGTACATCATCTTGATTTGGTACCTCCATGCCACCTATAAGAATTTTGGGTTGTCTTTCCAGTTTGGTTATGATTAAGTATTAGGGGAAAGCAGAGAGAAGGCTGTTCTACAAGCCAGTGAACAGACACTCAGCCTGGTGCCAATGCTAACTGCAGATAACATCTGAAGTAATCCTTGCATCCTACAGTTGTTTCACCTACAGCCTCCAGTTTCTGCCTTTTCAAACAATGCAGGAGACAAAACAAACAAAAATCTGCTCTCGCAAGAGAAGATCACAACCTAAATATTATGGTTAGAAGGCTTCATGTCTCTCCGGTTGTATATCCACAGCTAAATTCAACACTCAGGTTTTTCTTCAGTCTTCAAGTAGTCCTTAAGTGAAAACTTTGCTGAAGGGTTCAGCTCACCAGAGATCTCAACTGCCTTCTCTAGAGATGATTCTCTCTTATATTTAGGCTTTATATCAACTTACTTTTATAGACAGGTACTCCAAGGATGTACCTGCACCCTTCTATACTTCAATAGGGTACAAGGCCTATGTAGTTTCCTATATTGCCCTCTTTACCTTCCCAATAGGATTTCTTTTCTTAGGCTTTTATCAGAGAGATAATAATTTATTTTCCTAGCATTTAGATTAACAGAAATTCAGGGGTTTTTTATTATTTTTATTACCTTCTGATGTCATTCAAACTAACGGAACTACACTGGAATATAAACAATATGTAGAAGAAGAAACCTGGGCTCCTAAGCCATGTTTACATAGGGGTTTGAGCGAGGAAACCATTTTTCTGAGCCACACATCATTCTCCATGGAACATGGTTTGTATAAAGCTGTATTGTTCCCTCTTCCAGCTCACTCAGAGGCCTTTTTGTGTTTTTGCTCCTTCTCCCTCCCCCCCAATCCTATACACAGCCCATTTTTCTCTTTTTATTCCTGCTGCTGCTGCTGTGTCCTGCTTCCCGCTTCGGCCTCTTTGCAGGATGTAGCAGAGCTTGGACTCCCACCTCTTCCACAGATGTATTAAAAAAAAAAATAAATCAAAGAAAACACAAAACATGTAATACTGGAACTAAATTTGCTTCCAAAATATTGTGTCCACAGCTTACATGAAAAGAGAGAATGGTCTTTTCTTCTCCAGGTAAGATTAAGGAATGATGGAACTGAGATAAAGAATGGTTCACAAAATTCAGTGTTTGTCTGGCACCTGTGGTTATTAAATCCATCATTATAACTATTGGATTTTCTTTTGTTCTTTTCTTCCTTGACTATCTGCTGTTAATAATTCTATAGCAGGCATAAGAGAGAAACATTTTCCCCATGTCCAATTATGCTACACTTCACCTTTCTCAGATTATTTTAATTATAATTCATGGCTTTAGCAAACCACTTTTAAAGGGCACTCAAATAAGGAAGAAAAATGTAATCTCTGACTGCAGTGTACTCATGCAAGTCCTGCTAACTCACTGATTAAATCATCTAGCCTGGCATAATTATCCCTGTTATATGAACTGGTAAACAAAGGCAAAAAGGTGGCTTTCCTACTGAGATCCAGCACAGGGATATCTTATCCATTGATTTCCACTGAAGCTTTTAAAACATTCATGTTAGAATGTTAGTATTCTGCCTTCATGTTCACAAACTTCAATGGAGATAAGTTCTTATATTTTAAATCAATTGTGGTGTTTCAGTGGGGAATGAGAAATGACATATAAGTCTCTCCTATTTTAGACTGCATGGCAGAGCTTGCATTTCATCAGCTAGCTACAGTTTTATATAATACCTCTTAATCAAATTACACATCTGCTTAATACAAATGAACATATTTGGATGTTTGTTTAAAGAATAACTACACATATTGTATAACATAATACCAAACAAATGTTTGATGAACCCTATTTTTTTCCACATCTAACATTTCCATCTTCTTGAACCACAGTTATCTGGGGTAAGATTTCAAGATTTACCCCTCCTCTTTCTCTGCCCCTAAACAAACATTGTCACAACTGATGGAGCAAAGGCTGGAGCTGTAGGTGACCTTCCCGGGTACTGGGGTATAGGGTGGGACTGAAGCATGCCAGGCACTGAGAAGTCTGGGTGCTCACACCTGTGCCCTGGCCCAGCCAGAGTGTCTGCTTTCAACAAGGGGCTTTTATTCACCCTGACACAGAGTTATCCAGATCCCCTCTCTTTAGCTATTTACAGGCAATCACAGTGGGGTAGTATCAAAAAACCTAGTGGAGGCAAAGTGAGTTGATACAGCTGCTTCTCCCTTTGCTACTTTTTCCTTGCCATTAAGGAAACTGTACTGCTTTGATGCTGTCTGAGATACCTGCTATCTAACTGGGCTCTTACTTTCTACACACCGTCCTGATTTTTAAGGGCAGGCACTCACCTTTACAAGAAACCACATGTAACTGCAGTCTGTGCTAAGCCAGTTCATCAAATACCTTAAGATGAAATTCATCAGGCCCAATGTACTCCAAAATACTGAACTTAGCTAAGGCTGGGGCACTGAAGCATGAACTCAATATACAAGAATATTACTTGCAGCGTTTTATCTACCACTTGCTACAGGATAATGATGAAAAAACACTACCTAGCAGACTGATCAGCAAGTAACTCTGCGAAGCTGCTCCACTTCTAGGCCTGTGTTTCCTTCTATCCGTATTGCTATTGGAAGCACCATTCCTTTCTTTTCTCTATTCATTTTAAGGCTTCCACATCTTTGATATTTTAAGAAAGATTCTTTCTCTAAAAACATCTCCACTAATATCAATCTAGAGTAGAGTAACTCCACTAAGTCAGCGCAGCGGTACCTGTAAGAAACAATTTCTAGTTTTAAATATTGCAAAGAGCCGAGTTGTTTTGCAATACCTCTTGATTTCTCTGCCTAGTCCTAGAGGCTTTCCATGAACCCTAAATGTTTCCAGGTCCCTCTGCCCCTAGTTGTTTGTATTCGCCTCTCACATTCTGATTTCACTGTTTAAAGGGCAAGGAAAGTTTACTGAATGGAAAGACCTTGGAGTCTACAATATCAAACAGCAGAGTGACCTCAAAGGAAAACATATTTCATTAGAAAGAAAAAAAGAGTTTCCTTGCAAATCCAGCTTGTTTTACCCATCCAGATCTGACTTTTTGCTGCCTCTGTGGTAACACATGTTTTATATGAATCTATATTAAGATGAATTTGAACCTACAAATAACTAGATACAGCTATGCAGTAGGAGGGAATTCCTACAAGATGATGTAAAGTTTTTTAAGCAGTAAAATTAGAAATAGCACATAAAACCTGACCAGTAGATTTGGATCTGGACCAAGGCAACACATTTGGGAAACATTATCAAGTTTATCAGGGGTAACATATCACAGAAAATCTGCTTCTGTTTATATGCCATTTATTATTCATTTTTGACATTTCCCTTTTTTCTTCAAACTTTTTTACCCCTAAGCAAATATATGTTAGACTTAACTGAAATGTGAGATAACAGAGTGGCCTTTTTATTTTCTTTCCCTTTAAGACAAAAGCAGATCTGACTAGAAGTAAAAAAATCCATGAAATATAAGCAGAGGAAAAAAACATTGCCAGAGTAGCACTGGTAATAAAGGAGAAATCTGCCTTGCAATGAAAACCAAGAGAAATTAAAATGCCTAACAAGATTAAACCAAGGGCCACATTCTGTCCTTCCCTGTGCTGTCCTGCATTAGATGATGTATAAATAGCACATTACAGACTTCTGCCTCATGCAACATATTGTATCAGTGATAAAACGCTATTTTTTATGTCAAGGACACTTATATTAATGGGGTTATACCAGCAGAGACATTTTTGCCCATAGTATTCAGAATGTTTGCAGGTCAAAACAATTTATAGCAACCAAGTCTAACTCAGGGAAAAACACAAACAATGAAAGCAAATTCACAGAACCATACAACAGTTTGGGTTGGCAGGGACCTTAAGGATCATCGAGTTCCAACCCCTACACCTCCCACCAGACCAGGTTGCTCAAAGCCCCATCCAGCCTGGCCTTGAACACTTCCAGGGATGGGGCATCCACAGCTTCTCTGGGCAACCTGTTCCAGTGCCTCACCACACTCACAGGGAAGAATTTCTTTCTAATCTAAATTTCCCCTCTTTCACTCTTGGTTAAACGGCCCAGTCCCTCAACTTTATTCAGACAAATTCTTACTCATATCGTTGCAATAAACTTTAAATGAGAAAGAGCTATAACTTGCTTCTGATCTGTCCTCTAAATAAAGCTAATCATTAAAAGCCAGTTTGTTACTTGCCCATCAGTAGTTTCTAATTTTCTTCAATGGATTCAAAAGCAAAATATTGACATGTCTTTAAAGCCCTTATTGAACAGTGGTTTGTTCTGATGCCGAGATCTCCAGTTGAGGTGAACGTTTATTATTCTTTGCTTGGATGAGCAAAACTTTTGGAATGGTTTCAGGAGCAGATCCTTCCTCTGTGTGCTCTAGAATACACACACCATAGCAGCAAACACTCCTCATATCTCAAAGCAAGCAGAAACATCACTGGGTATAAAACGGTAGACACTTATTTTAAAATACAAGCAACCCCCCTGAACATAATACACATTATTTGGGCTTTATTTATTCTTAGGTTTTGTTTAATAAATGCTGCAGTTTTGAAAGCAGAGACTGTTAAAGGATGTATGTGATAAAACAGCTCTGTGATTTTATTTGTTGTTGCATATTGCTGCTGATGTAAATGCTCTCTTTAAGTATCTATTGAATATTTCTAATTGAACAGTCATTTATGGTAATAAAAGGAAACGGTGAAGATTCTTGTCATTAGAATGTACAATGAATGTGGAGATTCACACCCAGGCGTTACCAGGAAATTTTGGGCAACTCCACTAAGGTGGCACAGCATGAAAGTCACATTTTGGGTAATGTAAGGTAACATGTCTTAAAAAATGGTATTTAGAGGACACTTATTCAAAGTGGATACAGATGGAAGAGACCAGAGAAAGTCACAAGGAGTTTCTAGTAACACAGTAAGGCTGAACTGCCTAACCCCGATGTGGAAATTAGCATCACTGGTGATGCTGTCAGGCGAGTGCTACTACACAGAAAATATTATTTATTAGCGCACATGAAGAAAAAGTTACAACTTCAAATAAGTTTTGTGAGGGGTTTGTTTTGTGGGGTTTTTTTGGTTTGTTTTCAGCTTGACAATTTGAAAGCTAAAGACTTGAAGCGATTTTGAATCAGCTCCTCAAAAATCAACTAAATCAGAATGAGACCCAATACATTTGTTTCATATTGCTGCTTGTGTTGTTTCTGTCTTGCAGCTGCTGAAATCACATGACAGCACTAGACAGCACTCAAAGCAAAAATTTTCAGATACTGGGAACAATTAGGTGCTTAGTTGTCTCTCCTGAGTATCAATGTAAGAGCTGGTGTTTTGTCCAAGCTAACAATTCAGGATCCTCATAGTCCACAATGAAGAGACTGAGGCATTTCTGGGGGTGACTCAGTCCACCTGAAGTTCAAGGAAGAACAAGGGTATTTAACAACTCTCCATTGCCTTTGGAGGACAGCACAGAGGAGGACAGGACAAAATTTGCCACCTCAGCTGTTTTAAGTGGTGCCCCTTGAAATGCCAAATGGAAATCTGGGTTATAACACCTGCCACCTGCATTTTCAAGACGTCTTTGGCAGGCAGGACTCAAAAGTATGCACTTCAAACAGCACATAAGGTCAAGACGAACAAAGCTGTGAAAGAATTCATCTGCTTCTCTGGAGGCAAAAATATGCTTTCTAATTTTGAAAAGAGATGGTAAGAAGTGTTAAAAAATTAATGCCATTAAAAAGAAGGGGAGAGGATGTCCCTTTAGCACCTCTGATGCAAGTACTCTGACCATGAATTATTGACATTTCTGCGCCGCCCCGCCCGCCACCGACGCCGCTGAGCGCACCCTGGCGCCGCCCGCCCATATATACGCCTATGCCGTGACGTCACCACGCCCACTCCCGGCTGTGGCCCCTCCCCTCCCCGGCTAGCTCCCTGCTGCCCCTGGGCCTGGCACACATTGGGTGGAATAGCTGTGCCGGATAGAGACAGGGGAGAATCAACCCCGTCGTCCCTGCTGGAAACCAGGACAAATTGAAGCAACATCCCAGGAGAAATGAACTTTCCAAATACACACAAAATCCTAGACTTACTTCCCACATGAGTCCAAACCCCTGCTATTTCATGGGCCTTTCTTTTACACAGCAATGGTCCCATGACTACCCGCTATGAAAATAATCTGAATTAAATTGAAGCCTGTACCTCTCAGAGCTAGAATGTTTGCTTGTTGATCTTTATTGGCTGATTTTTATTAAATATGGCATTTCAAATTGTTCTTTGGGCCAGCATTAAAGGAAGACAGGACAAGTATTTTTGTAATTTTATTTCAAAATTGTGAAAAAAATGAGGGATCTTGAACTTTCCACCATGAACAACGATCAGTGGCTTGGGGTATCCATGTCAAAAATGGTTCTGCTTTTCTCAGCTCTGTTAGACTGCATCTCTTGATTCATCTACTTGAATCCTTGGGCAGTACCTCTATCAGGAAAACTTCAGTCTCTATTTGAGACTGGAAAGTACATGAAATAATGAGGACTACTAACATTTGTTTGAAAAATAACTTTGTCTCAGAAGTAATATTTTTCAACAAAATAATCTAGACTAATTTTCAGACAGCAAGCATATAAGTACTTTCGCTGATTTCATTTAACCTACACTCGATTGTATTAAAGATCTAGCCAATTATATCATGAATGACAAAGAAAAAAAATAGTCGTATTTGCATATCTGAATTAATTACAGTTGTACAACATATAATCAGAGTGATGGGCTCAATGTGAATGTGAAACCACTGAACAAAAGGAAACTTCATTAGCTTTTCAAGGTTCCAAACTTAATAAAGCAAATGTCACTTTGACAGCCACAAATGTGTTGTTCACCCTGTAGTTTTAAAACACAGCTGCACAGAACTGCCTAAGTCATTGGTTACAAATACTCTTTTGTTGTATAAATATAGTAGATATTATTATGAAGGTATATCTGAGTATGTGTAATCCAAAATTAACCAGAAGAACGGATACATACATTTCATCTGCTACACGAAACAGAAATCTCCCCAGAATTCTTCCATTAGTCTGGCTACATAACACGACTTTTCTTTCTCCAAATTAAAAATTTTCATAGAGATGTAATACGTGGTTTAGTCTTATATTGATATATTTGGTATCTCAGTAAATAGGACCATGTATACCTCTTCAGTCAAGTTCATCTAAGAATCTTAATTCAAGTCCACTGTAAGGAATCTCCTTTGGGAGGGTATATGATACTTAAAGCCCAAGCTTAACAGTTAAAGCGTCTATAATAATTCACAGCCTTGTGTGCAATAAATAAATAAAAAAAAGACATTAAATGGATTTTGCTTTTTTTCCCAGCCACCCAAAAGCAAATCAAATACAAAAGATCATGGAGCTGCTGTATTTCGCTGTCAGACATTTCTTTATTATAAGTTTATAAAGAGACAAATAGGAAATGCATAGAAAATTAGCAGAAAAAAATATCATAATAAAACACAGCATTCATTTTGAAACATACCCGACATTGTCAAACGTTAACCTCTGTTGCAAAACCAAGATCACTTTTTTCAATAACCTTTTCAGAAATGTTACCAAAAATGAGGTTCAGTTCCTACCTCTCTGAATTCCCTGGGATGACTCCATTTACAAGAGCAGAAGGCAGACAGAGGCTGCATATGGGCAAGCTAATGTGAGCCACCTTGCATTCCCTCACATGCCCTTTTCAGGATAAAGCCAAGCATCCAAGAACAGAGGTTATAGCCTAAGGTGGGCCCTCAAGCAGCAACTGGAGAGAAAACTGAGATTCTGCACAGTGCTGTGCTACTGCCACAGAACAGGAGGTAAGATTACTAAGTACCCTTAAGCTTCTGCATACCATGGCATCCTAAAATCATGTCTGTAAAGAGACATGTTTCTTCACTTTGGGAAGAATCTTTTCCTGGTCAAAACTCTTCAGAAATTCCGTATCTAACATGATCTGGTCTTCAGATATTCCCGTGTCACACAACCCACAGGACAGGGTCATTTCGGAACTGCACAGTGACTGCAGCCATTTCAGGTCTCAAGCTTTGTCCTCTTTTCATTAAGATCTAAACCAGTTGAGGTTGATCACCTTCCAGTGTCCTCTTCCAACTTCTCCTGTGTGTCTAGAGAAGATAGACAAACTCTTCCACAGTTTTCAAGGCAGTAAGAGGGTAGTCATTTACCATACAATGAAAATCCACAGAAAATGTCTTTAAACCCCAGGATTTCACTCAAGTGAATGCAGAATCAGAATGAGAACAATCACGAGCTGCAATAACAATTTTGATCCAAGCTACATACAAATATTCTAACCTTTAAGTTCTGTTATGTCAAGAGATAAGTTCTTAATGAATAAGTCTAAATATTTATCACAGCCCAAATATCAAGAGTTGTATTAATTTCAGCTGGGCCCCAAATTTAAGATCTGCTAAAAATCATGCTATAGCTTCCTCTTAAACTAGGGATTAGCACTTGGTTGATCTACTTTTTAACTGCATACTTACTGATTTTCTAGAACATCTACTGCACCGTTCATTTTAGTTTTAATTTCAAAGCAGTCAAGCGCAAGAGATCTCCACAAGATTATCATGTTACATCATTGATCTGCACTAGCAGAAGACTCAACTTGCTCAGTAATAAGCAACTTAGGTCAAAGGCCACAACTGAAAAAAGACAAAGGGTATTGTTTACATCCATGACAATCAGAAACAGCTCTATTGAAATCTATTAAGTTATATTTGTGTCAAATCTGTGTGAAAGAATTCTGCGTTTGCAGAATTTAGATTATGTGGCAGTCAGGAATTCACCTTTATTAGTCCGTAGCAGGAAGCACTACATACTACTAAGTTAAAATACTACATCTGCTATATCAGCTTTTTAACCAAAATAGGCTTTATTCTCTTGTTGGAGAAGCAAATTAATGTCATCGTTTCAGCTCACTGGCTTCCATTGCTTTATCTAATCTGTTTCACTGCGTGAATTCACAGATCTTTTAATTTTACAGTAGAGAATTAATCTGAGGCAAAAGAATAGTAGCTCATGTCCTACTTTTGAACAAAAAAACCCAACAACACAACTCCCCAGCTCTTTCAACTCTCTGCAACTATTAGTATTTTGGATATGTAAGATTTTATATTTTCTGACTTTTGATGCTCACAGAATCATGTTCTTAGAAGAGTACTAAAACACATCCAATTTAAAAAGCATATTCCTGACTATACAGCCACAGATGATTTACAGGAAAGACTGAATTTGGGAATTTTGATTTGGCTTGTTCAGGAATCTGGTTGAAAGAACTGCATAGGCTACAGTTCTGGAGAGAAGAGGAGCCCAAGAGAGCTGGCTTTATTTTCAAGGATCACCTCTTCCAAGCTCAAGAATGTTTCTTCTTGAGCAAACAAAACCAAGCAAAGATGGCAAGAGGCCTGCACGGATAAACACGAAGCTACTGACAAAAAACATAAAGAGGCATAGCCTAGTATGACTAATGTGAAGATATAAAAGTGATAGCTGCTCCGGCAAAAGTCACTCTGTAAAGAAGCATCGGCTTCACAGAATGATAGACAAGTGCCAAGAATCATTAGAAGAACACAGGAATTGTTTAAGTGATGTCAGGTTAGATTGTTGCGGCATACAGATGAAATATTTTAAATGCTTCCAAAGTCAACAATGAACTGGATGCACAAAGGTGAGCCTGCTATATCTCAGATCCAAAACTTTAAAAGAGATACTTCTCAATCTGTTTATGTTGCCTCTAAATACAGACAGCCCCAGTGCTTACTGTACCAAACTTTTTATTATTTCAAACAAATTTCTGTACAAAAACATCATAGCAGGCAAAGAAATTCAGTGACTTCGGCAAACAGCACGTGACAACTCACAGAATGCTTTAAGGTTTACATTTTTATTATACAAGTGACAAATAGCTTTCCTCTGGGCTATTTAAAGGTAAGACTTAATTGTTTGACAAATAATCGCAAGTAAGCATGTATTAACTTCAGTTACCAAAGCTCAACAAAGTGACGTATCATCCACTGAAATTTACCTAACTGGAACTGAATATGAACAAAGCAGAATTTCCTCTAATATACATTTGTAAATGTCCCCCCATTAAAAATGGAGTTTGTAAACAGTGGTTTTACTACTGTGAAAAAGCAGTGTGATCACTGCTTTCAGAAAAAGAAAAAAAACTAGCGTGATTTCTAATTCTGTTCCTGACAACAACACACAGCAATCTGCTGCTACAACTGCAGATGCGTGACATGAAGGCTGGAGCTGCAGTGCTGGCTGTCCAGTACCACAACGTGGGTAATGTTGGCACCTACGGGTTCTCACCAGGCTTGAGAAACCTCATAAGTTCTGCTCAGAAATAAACTCTAAGGCAATTCCTACTCCCAAGAACTTGTGATATTAATACTGTTTGAGGACTGAGTTCGAGACTGAATTTGTCCCAGCGCAGCCGAGTTTCAGCAGACCAAAAGCATCTTCAAAGTTTTAAGGTGATGATTTTCGAAGCGGTATGCATGAAAATTCCAGTGAGAGCACACAAACCCCGATTTACGTACACAGGAATAAGCAAATACAAATCTGAATCTGTGCACAAGCACTGGTGTTTTCACACATACATGCAAGCAAAGTACACAAAACCAAACACATTTTCAGAACGTGACCTCTGTAAGAATATGTACAGCAACTGCAGACCACCCAGAAGACACACTTTAACAGAGTCTTTTGGCAAAGTATTTCTATTCCGTTTACTGGAAAAATTACTAGAAAGAACAAACAACTCAGCAAGGAACTGAACTCCTTCAAGCATCGATCACATCTCAAAAACCAATGAAGAGCAGTCAGCTGATATATATTTCTGTGTTGATCCTGATTCATCTAATGCATAATACTATCAAGGAACTTGATGGACTACCTAAGGACTGCTCAGCTCTTAAAACTTATTTATATTATCCCTAGTCTGATGAGGTCAATTTGACACAAGGGAAGTTTGCTCCTACAGAAGAGTGCTCTGCATTATATCGGTTTATATCAGCAAAAAAATTACTTACCAGGTGGAGCTGCCTGAGAGATAATGCTCATCGTGGTATATTTACACTGACAAACCTTTTTCTAGTTAAGTCAAGGCTTTATCATCTTCCCTTTCCTTTCTAAATTTAACAAAATTATACAGAATTTTCAAAATGTAGCAATGGTCTTAAAACACATTTTCTGTTTACTTGTATCGAACCTCAAAAAGGATATTAATTTCCTCAGTGGTTGAAAGGTACAGTTTATACTTAATAAAAGAAGTAAAATAACCTCTTTGCAGTATGTTTTTGGATGTCAGCCAGTACATAATACTTAAAAATTACATGAATCTCCACTTATTACAGGAAAGACAACATATTTTATCAGTGATGAACATTCAGGTATTCTCCTATTCATACAAGTTTGAGGAGATCCTAAAAGTAACTAAAAAATGGTGCACATGTTCTTAAAACATATCCAATGAATTATATTAACTTTCTCTGTGCTTTAAGTTCCTTTTCTGGGTTATCTTTGACATTTCAGCTTTTTTGAATACCATTTTGTCTTCACTACTACTTACTTCTCTGATAGAGAAGGTGTTCAAGGATTAAAATGCACAGATAAACTGTCGTAGCTGAAGTATCTTAAGTAGAAAAGTATTTTAGAAGTCAAAAGATAAAGGCTAGCATAAAAACTTAGGCTGCACTATATAAAGTCAGTCAGGTTATGAACTGATTCCTATATCTTAGCAATGTGAAGAAAATGGTTATGTAAATACACACAAGTATTAACATCAAACTGTATTAAATTATGTAAACATACACATCTTCTGTGATCAATACAAACATCTAGTCGTCTCAGGATACTACTGCAGCATAGCTCGAATTTGTTTTGAAGTAGATTCATCATTCAGGTGTTTTGTAGTGAACCTAAGGAATTACAAGTTAAAACAGTATTTTATAAAATGAACAGGGATTAGAAAAATTCAAAAACTTCAGTGCCTGTTTTTGAATCTGTGCTGTTCGATTACACAAAGGAGGTACTTAAATGTTCCTCTAGTCACTGATCACTGGAATTTAACTAATAGCCTGCTGCACTTTATCTTCTAAATATCTCTTGCAATAACTTATTCCCTGCTAATAGGTGGGGAACTGTGACTAAAAACTGCTCGCCATCTGTATATGGCATTGCTATAATTTTTGGGCAAAATCACCTCTTTTTTTTACAGCTAAAAGCCACAAGAGAAGTAAAAAATACGGAAAGACATAAGAAACAGGGTAAACATTAAAAGGACTTAGGAATCTAGATCGAATTTTGCCATAATCTGTAAGTCTAATTTTAAGCAGCTTTCTTAAACCTCCTGTACTTTAAAGGTACCATCAGACAGAAGGTTTTTTTACTTCTTTGGATTTTGTAACCAGCAGTTTTGTTTGATGCTGAGTTACACCTTCTGGAATATCTTTGGAATATCTTGTTTTTTTCCATTTAAACTCAAACGTTCTCCACTGTTTATGTTCGCTGCGAGATCAATCACAAGCTCTAAGCACACCTGATACCTGTAGGATTTAACTCCATATTGATTCAAAAGACATGATAAACATGGTTATGGCTGCAGATCTCTATCCAGCTGGAAAATTCAATACAGCTCTGAAAAACTTGGTACTAAGACTCCTTTCTCAACTTCAGAGAAGTGTCAGATTGTTCTGTCTTGCTTCCCCAGACAGTACCTTAAACACTTAGCTACAGGTCTGTGATATAGGTTGCTGTTTTCTTGAAGTTGTATCATTTAGCAAAATAAAATAAGTAAAAAAAAGTCTTATTAAATCACAGGAAAAGGAGAGAAAGGAAGCATCAAAGGTTTGAGAAAAACAAATTCTACTCTTTGCTTCTAAAGTGTTCTAGTTGCTGGGGTATTTTATATAACAAATCATAGCCTAGAGATATTTTTTATCTTTGATGTATTGTTTACCATTTAGATGGCTAATTTTTAGGCAATAAAATGAACCATAGGTATGTCTGAAGGAGGATATTATCACCTCCAATATAAATAGCCATTGCTTATCAAAGTGAAACGGAATTGCAAGAAATTAGTACTACTTAAGAAAATACCAGATGATGAAGGCAAACCTGAAAAAACAATTTTCTTAATACATCAAGCTTCTAAGACAAAAAATCTTAAATATATCAAGACTGGGAGAAAAAAAGGAGGAATTTATTAAGGTTGAATGAAACAATTATTCCACACATACCTGAGAGCATTCAGAAGTCCTTCCACAGTGTCAGGTGGTTGTTCCTTTAAAACTTTTATGCATCCCTTCATCTGGGAACAGAAGCATGCCACTATTGAACAATAATACATGAATTGCACTAGCTGAAAACAAGGAAAAATTTCACTAAAGACAGGCAGTGATTTTTTCCTACTAAGAGTTAATGCTGCCTTATATGACACAATAAAAGTATTATAACTTATTAAAAACTATCTTAAGTTAAAAACCTAACTTTTGAGAAAATAATATCTACTTCAATAAGCATTTGTAGATTGAAAATTATGTATCAAACACATGGATTTTGACTTGCACATGATTGCTCCAATCCAAACACAAATACCAAGAACAGTTGATAAAAGCTACAAAAAGATTTTGGAAGAGAGTTCAATGTCATTGCTGTCAGTATATATCAAAAGAGATGTTTTGACCTTTATTTTTATGTTTGCGCCCAAGGAAGTAATTTTCAGTACTCAGTTTTTAGTTGCAGACCTAACTGGTAATAACTTATGATTTGTTTCATACCTAGTGGTTACAAACAATCTGAAATAAGAAGTCCATGATGTTGATTTTAAAGACCACACTGAATGAGTGCCTTCATGTAGACTGTAAAAGACAGGCTGAAACTGTCCAAATTTACAAAAGAGGAAATGAAGCAGAGAAAACAAAAACTCATTTGACTCCCTGTATAGGCTCCCTATATAGTCAACAGAGAGAAATAAGAAATTTTCTACTTTATTCAGAATATACTTTCAGATGCACAAGAATTTTTCTTTCCCCTCCTCTGAAAACATCTAAAAGCTATCCAGAAATTAGTCTAGATGAATTTAAAGTACTAGATAAAGAAATGGCAGAGTCAAAATTCGAACCTTCTCAAGTCACATTACAGTACTAAATCTACATGTCAGTATTTTCTTTGTAGCTAAGGAGCAACTCTGCCTTATTATGAAAATGGATGATTAAATACATAACTGAAGTCAGGGTCCATCTATTTTCCATTAAGAATTATTTGGAAAATAATTTTTGCACCCTCCTGTGCAATCATCAGCCTAACAATCACTGATCACTCCTCAGTTGGCTCACTTTTACCTGCAAGACATAACTAGCAAAAGCAAACAGTTGATCAGACGAAATTCTCAGGGTAGTAGCACATATTAGTGACACAGTTACTCCTGAACTAGAGGAACTTAAGACTATATTCACATCACTCAGTACAGGTTTACATGCCTCCTCATATCAAACACAAAGGAGACAAAAATTCAAACCATTCCTTTCCTTTTTTGTTAGAACAGGAATCCTTAAAACAGTCGAAGAGGAGATACTAGGATGTCTAAGCTAGGAGAATGTAATGAACAGCTTGAAACAAAGTCTCCAGTCTTGAAAGAGTAAGGAGAAGATAATTTGTTCCACTGTCCCTGAAATTCTTTTGAAATGGCTCCCAAGAAGTTTCTAGCTTGGAGAAAAGAATTGTTTTCCAAAGTAAAACAAACTCATCCTCTGAAATATTATAAGATTTTTTTTTTGTTATTAGAGAAGAATCACTAAACTAATTATGCAAATAAAAATTTAGGACCACGTACTCGTTAAAAACTGAGTCATACGTCTCCTGTCTCCCATTTACATCCAGCTAACTACTCCGCAAGGACTTTATGATAAAGATGAGAAAAAAAGTACAAGCACTGGAGAGTTGGTCCTATCAAAATTTTACTTGCGTAGGCAAGAGACTGAATTAGAAGTCAGGAAGTCTGCTCTCAATCCCCAGGCTCTATCTGCTGCATGACCTTGAGCAAATCAATTCACCTCTTTGTGACATATCTTTCCCTCTGTAAAACACAGTCAAAGAGGAGCCGTGGTAAAATACTGATACGCGCAGATGAAAATGCTAATGAAGACTTAGTGTCATGGGGCATGATAATATATATATATTCTCTTTTGAAGTAGGCTCTCTTGTAAAGGGAAAGATTTAACATCTTTTTTCTGGGAATTACAGTTTATTTCTGATGAAAGATGTGGTGCATGAGACTTAGGTTTGTAAAACCATGTAGCCCAAATAACAGTACTTTTTTGAGTGTTTGCAATATCTCAGATGTAAAAATAATACTGATTTCCCTGTGACTGGTGATGCCAAAGCTAAAACTGAAGGCTCATTATCATCATTACAACAGTAAGATTTCAGTTCTGCTGCTTTAGATCTCCAACAAAGCAGACAATGTGAAATATTTGCTTATTTACAACAGAACTACTACCAAAGATGAGCATTTTCGCATAAATAAATTACATGATTAATAAAAAATTTTGAACACAGAACTTATTACAGGATAGGTGTAATACAAAATTACTTTAGCGTAGCCATAAAGTTGGTAGAAAAGCAGAGCTAACCAAGACAAATGAGATCTGTGTCTGGAAGAAAATACAAAGAAAAAACAGATTGATCCTTATTTTAATTTCAAATAAGATGATATATTAAAGTATTCAGGTGAAGAGAAATCCTAAATTTTGCCATTCAAAAGTAATTAAAATGATTTATACAGAGTCATAACCTTGGGCTGAAAAAAACCTGCAGACTAGTATTGTCAAACCTACAAAGTACTAAAGAAAAGTCACTCTTACATCAATTTTCGATGTCTTTGAGAAAGCTCCCACAGGATGAACGTGATCGTACAGAATGATAACTCCCACCATTACTCGCATGCAGAACATAAGGGTCTCTTCACTGGTGAATCGACTCCTGTACTCTCTGGAAAACAGACCACAACAGTTTTGATTTTTCAGTGGACTATTTTGCAAGCTAAACTCTGAGCGCATGAGATCTGAACATTGTATTTTAAGACTGAAAATGAATCTTAGTCAGATTTTAAAGATCTTTGAATTGTGTAAGTCCTTGTTAATTAAGCAGAAAGATTAGAAAGCAAATAGATATGAAAACCCCTTCTAACAACCTCTCACAGTTCAGATCCTCACTTCAGCAAAATGCCTAAAATGATGGCTTCACAGAAGACTTCCACAGTTCATGAATTATGATGGAGATTGATTGTACTTCTGTTTCATCTTAGAAACTGGAACCTCAGAATATGGAGATCTCACAGGAAAGCTACTCTTTTTGCTTAAATTCCTACTTTGAACCAGTTAACATTTAGATGGGAATTAATTTCAGCAGCCAGTAAATTCAGGGCTTCACCTAGGCAGGTCATAGCCATTGGTCTCTCTCCCCCACTAAATACACAGGCAACTTCAACACCCCAGGTTCCCTAATTGTGGGCTGAACTCATTCCAAAGAGTTTTTCTTTGACTTTTCAATTGCAAAATAATAATATGGATGGCACAGTTAAGACAGTTATTATCTCTAATCTCTGAAGCCATCATTAAAAAACAAAAAATGTACTATAGTAAAGAAAAACAGAAATCCCCAAACCAGAAATTATCATATTTTTTAATCAATATTATGTGTAGATAACAGGTAGATTTGTCTACTGCCATTCACAGATTTTCAATATAAAACTTAATTTTTTCATTTAAACATATAATTAAAAATACTAGAATCTGTACTATACTATCTTTCAGTTTACAGTAACTTCAACCTTTATTCTTCTGTTTAAATAACACAGCATTATAACATGAACAGATGTAAAGGCTACAGTCATTCTGATGCAAAAATGCTTGATTACCCCACAATTAGAACTAAGTATCAGATAATCTTCTGATAGATGACTCACAACTTTCTGTTTCTCTACTTTTGCCAAAAAATGAGCTGACACACAAGGTTAGTTTTCAATGACTACTTCTAAGATGTCCCTGGATTGTGAGATGAATTCCGCCACCTACACATATTTCTCCAGAATTTTCATAAACAAACACAATAACCTCACAAATATTACCCTTTCCATAGTACCATGAGCAAACAATTCAAAGACAAGAAGACTACCTTGGCTCTATCTTGTGTTTTCCACTCAAAGATATTTAGCCTAAATGATACTTGACCATAGCATAGCTAAATAGTAGCCCCACTGACTGTACCTATGCTTGCAGCTATGAAAACAATTGTAGAGTTTCCAGACAGTTGAAGTTTCTCACACCCAGAGTAAAATGGCTACATCCAAAAAGATCTATTCATTAATTAAAAGACTACACTTGCATTTTAACCTTTCGTTGAAATACAGACTGATCATATAAGCTCTCCCTAACAAATCTCAACAATGAATCATGAAGAATATCATACAGTGTTAAAAACAGGGGGGTAAGGCTTTCTAATACCAGCTTATGCTTTATATACAAATGTGATAACAACTTAAGACAAACATACAGAAATTCCTTTGGAAAAAAACACATTTATCGCAGGTGGTTACTTAAAATACAATACAAATTCTCTCATACAAACAAAACAAGATTTAAGGTAAAACTTACGGTGTTTCCAACATGACTTTACATACACTTGCCATAGTACTTAGACAGTCCGTTGTGTTTTCAATTGGTAACGTTTTGTTCTAGAAGGCGTAAAAACAGACAATGTTCAGTAAACCACCTTGTAAAATTAAAATTAAGAACGCCTGTAAGACCTTTTCTCCCCCATTACCTACTTCTGACACAAAATGTGTAGTTGCGTTACTGAGTGTTTTCAGCATTGGTGTGGCTTCTGCATAGAACAGGGACATCCTATTAGCCATTTCATTGTTTACTTCATTCTCAATGTCTAGCTGATAAAAACATGAGAAAAAATAGTCAACAAAAATCTTTAAAATCGTTCCAGCAGCAAGATAAAGATACAGTACACGCTCATGTCAGTAAGCAGATTGTAGTACCAATAGTTCCACCCCAATCACTTCATCCGGACTGCTGCTTAGCTCTTGGTTGGAAGGAGGGAACATGACAGCGAACGAATCAAAACAGAAAACACTGCCACTAATGGTATAAATGCATTGTGATAAACACCTCAGTGTGAACAGCAGATCAGATTTTATTCACTTACATGCATGTTGTTTATTCTGTTGCGACTTATTGTTCGCCTGTAATAACTGAAGTCATTCTGAATTGCTGGGTTTCTCATCTGAGAGGAAGATAAACAGGTAATAATCACTTACAGTTCAAAATACATGGAAAAAATTCAGAATGTACTAAAAGATTTTATTAACCTTGAGTTCATCAAAACGAAGAGTAAAATGTAAGATTTCTGCAAACTCTTTCGCTAGAGCCTGTTCCCGTTCCAGGTGCTGAGTTGGAGTATAAGGTGGGCACGTCAAGGACTCCAATAAGCTCTGCAGGGCCTTCTCTGAATAAAAATCAGAAGCACAAATTCTATTCAGTCCAGATTATGACAAAGTTTAAAGCAAGCATCTAAATATACCTTGCTTGAAGGGAAGGAACTCTCTGAACATGCAGAGCCCTAACGGAAATGCTTTTTTATACTACTCTAAGTTCAGAAACATTAGTCAGAGACCTGACTCTTCAGGCTCTCTGTGTTTTCTCTCCATTTTGTATCACTGACCTCTTTTCCCTTTTTATCACCCTTTCTCTGAGTTCCTTATCAACAATTCCAGAGAGAGCATTTTTCTTGCATTCACATATTCTACTCTTTCATCTTCCCCAACTAGTCTTCAGTATAGAGACTTTCTGGGATCTCTGGTGCTAAAAATGTACTCTTAGGCACTGATAGCAACGTAATTCAGCTCCCGCAGCTATAATTACTAGCATAACTCAACAAGTGAAAGACTTAGTAAGCGGGATGGGGCAGAAGAATTCCCTTGCATCGGAAGTCCTCCCATTTTATACATAAATTTTTGCACATTAGTTCTCTCCCAGAGTCCTAATTCAAGAAGCAATCACATATTTTTTCAGAGCTTTAGGGATGACAAGGCCAGTGTAAAACATGCTTAACTCTGGATTTTCATGCTGTGGGAGAGTTTACTGATACCCTTCTGCCCTCCGCTATCCCTGTTTTTAAAAAGTCTCAAAATATTATTGGTTTACATTACTTTTAAAACTCAGAAGGATCCAAATCACAAGAAATAAATTGCATTTGTACCATATAGACCAGTGAAGTGTGGAAGAGCGGTAGGCACCAGAGAGAAACAGTTTTATCAAGTTCTTTGCTTTATTTAGATAAATCTGTTTAGATAATGCTGATTTATTTTTTATGTGATAAACTAACAAATTTTGATAACTTGGAATTTAAATTAAGATTAAAAGCGGACCTTGATAAACGTAACTGAAGTTAAATGTCTGTTGATACCAAAGAGAAGGAATGATAACCCTTTAAACAGTCTACAAATAAACTTCCTATTTCTTCATATATGAAAAGTAGACTAATCAGCAGACATACTAAAAGAGGGCTCACCTAATCTGAGTGAAAACTCATAAAAACGCTTCAGTCTTACAACCAGAGGACATACTGAATTCCATGCTTTTTCTTGCAACTGGATATCATTGGGGTTTTGTATTGCCTGAAATGAAAATTTTACTGTAAAGAACTGTGATCCAGGAACAATAAACAAAGGATGGTTCAGAAGTTTTCCAGTTCACCATTTTAGAAAGCAAGTATTGTAAAACACAGAACAATTCGGTGAAATCACATTGCACAGGAATAGAAAAATCAGTGAGACCAAAAAATACCATTTTTTCCACCTTCCCTATCCCCCTGTAACATAGCTATTTAAAATTATACATTCAAATACACTGTTGACATACAGGAACATGCTTTAACACATTATGTGGGGAAAAATTATGGCAGAAGCATCAAGGAAGACCTTTTGTATGACTACAGGTTACAGAAACAGCCTTTGTGAAAAGATTCAGATGCTTTTGAAATCTTTAACCAATAGCTCACAGTAACAGTTACTGCAAAGCTGATGCAGGACAAGGTTTGGTCAAGTTGAGCCAAATTCTAAGTTAGAGTTTAGAACTGTACTTCACGACCAATTTCATAGAGCAAGATGTCTGCAATGTTGATGTAAAGTTAAAATTTGTTTCATTGTTTCACTTACACTGAAGAACAATTATTTTCAACTTTTGTTTACAGCATATTTCAAACATCCGAGTATTATTTCTTCCATATCCTCAACCTTGACTTCTACCATAAGATATATGAAATGAGGTGTATGAAATGCTGTTTCCCAAAGTAAACAATAATTACTAATAGTAAACTTAAAAGAAGTTCCAACAGCCACCATTTAACGATTTGACATTGGGGCTTTATATTCAACATTACACCTAATCTGCAACTTCTTTTCTAAATACAATTTTAATGAAGATTTCCATATCATTTCATAGAATGTGCTTGGATACAGAACAGAAGCAAGAAACACATTGGAGTTTGGCTTTCTTTTGCTTCCAAAGAACTATCATTAACTTCAACAAACATACATCTCTAATTTCTTGTCCAGCTCCTTTGTAAGCCTGAAGGTCTGCGAGCATACTTTCCGAGTCCTGTAAAACTGCACTGATCTGATTCCATACCTCCCTCTCTCCATCTGTGGGCTGTGCATCTAAGAAACAGAAAAGGAAAATGCACAAAGTCAAAAGGTAGCTTCAATACAAATGGCAAGGTTATACTTAACACATTATATCCAGATCAACTGTGTATGACTCCATTCTGATGTTGTATTTCTTTAAATTCACAATTAATTCTACACTGTCATTCTTCTAACATCCAACATTTTGCTTTCTATAGCACGGAAGGAAAAGCAGCACGGTTTTTGTACGCTATGGCTTATAATGCCTTTTCTAAAAATGCAGAATTTTAAAGTGAAGCGGTATCATAAAGTAATGCTATTAGAAAATAGGATAATGCATCAGTTCTTTAGTAAAAATGTCCCTCTCTTTCATGAGCTCCACAGCTCCATTACAAAGAATTGTTCACTTTTCTTGCAGCTTGGGGATAAAATCAGGAGCAGTGGGATATCATGCCACGTTGACTTTTCTCCAGGCTTCTCTAACCAGGGTAATTTATTTCTCTCCTTTTGTAAAAGACAGATACAGTACTGCTAAAAATAAACATTTTTCTTATGTGTGTCAAAGATCATTCCTGATACTAAAATAAATCCAGCTCTGTCAATGATCAGTTTCCAGGGTGGGAGTGACCTGTAGACCTTTACTGTTCAGAGAAATGACATTTGGAAGTAGATCAATTTTCCATTCTAATCCCATCCGATGGGATTTTCAAAGCAGTGTGACACCAGGGATTGATGTTATCCCTAGAGTATCAACACATTAGGCAAGGCAGAGATCTGCCTTCTTTTGCTTTAAAATGTAAAGATGACTCGCACTGACTAAAGACTGGATTACCTATATATAGAATTGTAGTCAGTATTTTTAGAAGCAACCACATTTGTGCTGGTTTTGGCTGGGGTAGAGCTTTGGGGTTTTTTTTAGTTAGATGGGGCTGTGTTTTGGATTTGTGCTGAAGACAGTCTTGATAACACAGAGATGTTTCAGTTATTGCTGAGCAGTGCTTACACAGTGCTTCAGAGCACCCCACCAGCAAGTGGGATGGGGGGCATAAGAAGTTGGGAGGGGACACAGTTGGGATGTTTGACTCCAACTGACCAATGGGATATTCCATGTCGTGTGACCTTCCCCCAGCTTTTTAAGGAGGAAGGGGGGGACATTCAGAGTGATGGCGTTTGTCTTCCCAAGTAGCCATTACACGTGATGGACCCCTGCTTTCCTGGAGATGGCTGAACCCCTGCCTCCTGGTGGTAAGAAGTGAATGAATGCCTTGTTTTGCTTTGCTTGGCTATGCGGCTTTTGCTCTACCTGTTAAACTGCCTTTATCTCAATCCAGAAGTTTTCTCCCTTTCACCTTCCTGATTTTCTCCCCCATCCCGCTGGAGAAGCAAGAGCTAGAGGATGCGTGGTGCTCAGTTGCTGGATGGGGTTAAATCAAAACACATTGTCCTAGCAGATTTCTAGAGACTCAACTTTTTTTTATTTTTTACATTTTTTTCCTTTCTTACTTTGTCTTAAATTTGTATTAGCTTGTAAAGACAGAATTTTAATTTTTATAGAAGAAAAAAAATTCTTTGAAGGTGAACATTAGGACTTAAGGACTACTTCTTGGAATTAAAAGCAATGAGGTATCTTCAGTTCAGAACTCATGGACTATGAAGAGCTACTGCATAAATCTCTACATTAACAGACAGGAAATATTAAAAACAACATTTCTATGTAGTCCTCTCACTCTCCTTAAGAAATGAGACAGTTTTCCACCCGCGCATCAGTACAGGATTCATTCACCTACCCCACATTAAAAACAAACGAGCCGGTTTAACTTGGAGAGTATAGAAAAAGCAGGCGTTTTCAAAGCTTCTCCATGAAGTTTCAGGTTAGGATAATTTGTTTAAATGTGCCACCTATGGACCTTGCACCAACCAAACATGAACGGCTGAGACTTATGTGTCCATAGCTCTGAGGTAATTAATATTTAAAATCTTTTCTATATTCACAAGTCATCATGAGTTCCATGAGACTGGGCACATGCAATGACACTGATTTGACATCCCTTTTATTCAGGACATTTTCCCCAATCTTTGCTTAAAAGCTGGAATGAGTAAAAGTAAAAATAAGCTGAGCTTACTCAGCTGGGTTTTATATCTGCTGTAATTCTTGATGTAACTAGAAAAACTCCACCATCCTCCAAAAAGCGAAGGAAAGTAGCACCAAAGGGAAAAATTACCCAACACAGGAAAATCCCAGCTGGTACCTGGCTACTGGTCACATTAAGCTCAGAGTGTCACAGACTGGTTCTGCCCCCAAGCTGCAAGAAATCTCAGGTACAGACTGTAACAGGTCTGTCACCTTGTGATAAAAAGGGGAACAAAACAACAGATGCTTCTGAGTTTAACAAAGAAAGTGGTAATCTTGCTAAACAGTTACATACCATAGAACAACAGAGTAGGAAGGTAGGAGTCACCTATAAATTAATATCTAGACTTCAATAGCTAAACAAAAGTTAAAGAACATTTTCAGTGAATATTAAGACACAAAAGAGAGTAAGTAATTTATTAGTACAGTTCATGAGTGCTAAATTCGCATGTTCAGGTCACCTGAAGCATGGGTTGGTTAACAAAGTACTTCTATGTTACTTTTTAGAATTTATTTGCTTTAAAAAACATTAGCCCCTAACAGAAATGTAAACACTATAGAGCTTTCAGTACTTTGGGACTTAAAAATGGCTATTAGTAACACCCTTTATTGTTAGTCTTTTTTCATTTTTCCCAATTCATCTTTTGGAAGCTGAGGAAAGGTTGAATATTTGAAACCAACTGAGCTTTCTGTAGTTTCCCAGCACGGGGGGAAGTAGGAGCTGGAGGAAGGCAGGTGGGTGGAAGAGGGAAAGAAAAGAAGGGAAAGGCTGCAAAGGCTACAGAGCAACAGGCTTAGCTTGCAATTGCAGAAGCAGTTTATATTTATGCTGAAAGAATTTAGCTTAAAAATAAAGGTAGGGAGGATGACTCAGGCTTTTTTTTTTTATAAAAAAACCATCATGCATTTTACTTATGAAATATATTTTATGCAAACAGATGTTCTGGTAAGACCATGGCCATGTTTCAAAAGGGATTTTACATGAAGAGCTTGCCAAAAATGGTCAGCTACAATACCTGTAAATGATCACTTAGAAAAAGTTCTCATCTTGCTGTCAACAACAAGAACAGCAACAACAACAATTAAGAGGAATATAGACTCTTTGTGACAGATTTTGGCTTTTTAAACTGGTTTTCTGTTCTAATAGAACCGAAGCTTGTTTCTCTGTTCTGAGTAAAAAAATCAAAAAAAGCCATTCCTGAATCACAGTGAGGAATCACCGCTTGGCAGTGCTCTCCTCTTGTCCCCCTTCTGCCAGAGAACTAGCACATGCTTAAGCAATTTGAGCCCATTTAGAAATTAAACCAAAGCCACTTACTAATCCCCATCGAATGCAAGCCCTCTCAATAATAAGTTACCATAATCACCAGACCTACTGCATCTCAAGTACGAGTTTTCACAGTACCCATGCCTTCAGAGTATGCTGTGTTTAATAAGACAAAATAGGAAACTCTTTCACCTCCCTCTACCCAAGTGTTTTCCAAGCGTTTCCAGGGTGAACATTAAACCTGACAACTAAATTAATCCTCTATCAAATTAATTCAAGAGTCAGACCAGGCTTGACTCGTGCATATATAGACAGTAAATATTCAATTAGAAAGCAAAAATTTTAGCTCTGGAAAGAAATGTAATTCCAATTGCTCCATCAGAAATAACTAGGATATGATAATTCATCCATTCCATGAACAAATGCTCTCTTTCAATGTTCTATTCCATGTTTTGGATGGGGCTTCAGATTTCATTTAAAAAGAGGGAAAGCTGGACCAACTACAATCCATTTCTCGATGCATTAAATATTTCAGATGCCTGGTACAATGGAAGGGTTAGAATAATCTTTTTTTTTTCCTTTAGAAAAATACCTGTTGTTTGTTTCACAAAAACCGTAACGGCACAACCTATCTACCTTATTCTTCATGAAGTGTGCATTAGAGAAAGTATAGAAACTGCTATTTAGGCAAGACATTAGTACTCATAGGATAACATTAAATATAAAAAGAATGGATATGAAGCCTTGACCAATACAAAATCAAGTATAGCAATATCTCCGTAATGAATTTTAATTAAGAGATAATAAGTATTTCCAAGCCATACTGCCTTTCTCTAACTAAAATACAGACTAAAAGCTCAAAACTTTATTCCACCCTCAGTCAAAATGGATTGCAGGCTAGCAGGATTCCCACTGAAGCTGGTTAGTGGTTGCACTTCAGTGAATATGGAGTCATATTTGTAAAAAAACATCATAACCACCTGGCCTTGACAGCCCACCAAAAGAATAGTAAAGTGAGATGTCTTACAAGCTCTGCTTTAAGCTTTCCTTGCCCTGTTCTCTGCTGACTGTAGCCAACCAGCCACTGACAGCATGTTAGAGAGCAGTATCTGTATTTTACTGTATCGTGCTAAAGCCCTGTTTCAGGTTTCTCACCACAACAATGATTTATCCCATTTCAATCTAGGATGAAATTAGATGAAAAGCTAGTTTATGTCCTTAAAAAGACAAGAGGAATTACAATTACAGTGAATAATGCATTTCAGAGGGTGGCACAATCTGCTATACTCCATACATTAAAAAGAATAGTACTAGGTAGAAACAGCACCCTATCCAGCCTACACCAGATTTTTTAATTTAATCCTTTTTTAAGCTAGCTAGAACAAAGTGAAGGTCCCTAAATTGTTAATACTCTAGACGGGCATGGTGCTGCGCCAGGGATATCAATGCTGCAGCTGATGTGGAGCAGACAGACCTTCTCCAACTGAGCTGTAGCTTCTTGCTTAGGGCACTCTCTGCAGCACAGGAGACAAGACTTTAATCTCCCTCAGGCTGGATACAGACTACATCTCCAGCCTTGCTGCCTGTGGAACGAGGGTATTAATTAATATCCTACTATGCAAAAACTGGGAAGCCACTCTGCAACTATTCTAATAATAGACACTTTTAATCATACATGAACAATGATCACTGAAAATTTCATCAATCTGTCTGGAGATGGGGGGGCATCCTAGAAAATAAATGTCCTTGATTCTTGGGGAAGATGGGATTAAATTAGGATCAGGTAAAGAGTCTACATAGCTAACAATTAGGAAAGAAAGACATCTCCTGAGGTTAAGGTTACAGAGTTTGGCCTTATAAAAAGTATACCTGTTGTAGCTGAGGAGAGGACAGGACTGAAGGTGTCACTTAAGGACATCTCTCAATAACCTGCAAACTTTAGTCTTAGGTTCAAAGCTAATTATTGTTACCTCAACCTTCAAATTATTTCCAAGAATTCACATGGAATTATTGGTTTAACTTTGCCTGAAAAAGGCTCTCTGTGGGCAGCAGTAATTTGACAATAGATTTTCTGCAAAAAAGAGCACTTGTAACATAATATGGAAAGAGCCTCAAATACACAGAATTCATTTACCTGTGACTAATTTAAACAAGGTCAATATCTAATGAGTAAAAGTTTCATGGACTGACAAAATCCATTTCAATACAATTCACTCCATGGCTCCTGAAATCCACAAACTCTCAAGACTTGCCATACACTCACTCGTCCTAGCCTTATTTTTGAGTTGCCAACTACAAAGGAATTAAGGGCAAGTGGTACATCATCAAATCCAATAAGGAGTAGTTTGAATAACTGCACGAAGATACAAGCGTAAGACAGCAATACAGTTCACTTTCCAGGAATGAAGAAATTATTTTTCTTTATGTAAAACATTCAGTCAATCTTAAAAAATAAAGGGTATTTTAGCTGAATGCATATAGCTTGCATTTCACCTCAAAGAAAAAACTTTTTTCACCAGCATAGGAGAATGTTATTCTCCATACCACACATTGAAGTTACCACAGATCTCTTTTGTCCCTCTTTACTTTCAAGGTTGGAATGGAACAGATCTTTAAATTGCTTCTTGCACAGATGCAGAGTAACTGTCTAACTCCAAAATGATTCCTGGAGAGAAGACAGAACCGCTTTTGCCGTACAACATTAACTGAAATTAGTGCTGGATTCAAGCTTTTTCAAGTATTACCATGGAGTTATGAAACCCAATTCCCACTTCAGAATCAAAAATAATGCCAGTAAAAAGGTGTTGCAAGAATTGCAACGGATGACATAGCTGCAGAAAAGGAGGGGGGAAGAGATGATTTAAACTTTTTTTTTTCAGCCTAAAATTTTCTGGGGAAAAAATAAAAGTTATTTAGAGAAAAAAATGGAAGGTGAATTTTTGTAACATACTAATTTCTTGTTCTTTCATGATTCTTTCCTGCTTTCAAATACATGGCATTTTTCAATTTGAATTAGGTGAGAAAAGATACGTTTTTTAAAGTGCTTCTGTTTTTATCTGTCCATTTTTTCAAGACCTCGAGAACTGCACAGAAGACATGTATTGCAAGGACTATGGCTAATTTCAAAAAGAACAAGTTAGTGAAAAGCACGTAAGAGAAAAGAGAGAATGCAACTGATAAAAAGCAACTTAAATATATTTTAAAATAAAAAAAATGGCATTTTTCAAAAGATAGAATACAAGATGTCCTCTTCAAAATTTTTGACAAAAAGGAAAACAATAATTCACAAGGAAATGACCGTGGCGTCATCCACATCACCCTGATGTGAGTGGAAGAATATTTATTAAGTGTGGGAGAGAGGTAAAGTAGTTTGGTTCAACAGCTAGTTCTCAGCAAGGTCATTTTCCCACACAGCAACCTGCATCGGGTTTGCATAGCAAGAGTTTGGTAGCAGGGGAGCTACAAGGGTGGTACAGCCAGCCCCAAGACAGACCTGCTGCTGGCCAAGGTCAAGCCCATCAGCCAACAGTGGTAGCGTTTCTCTGATAACATAGTTAAGGAGAAAAAAACTGCTGCACAGCAACAGCTAGGAGAGAGAAGTGAGAACATGTTGCGATCAGCGTGATCAGTGACAACATGTTGTGATCAGCAACAACTCTGCAGACACCAGGGTCCGTAAAGAAGCAGGAGGAGGAGATGCTCCAGGTACCGGAGCAGATTCCCCTGCAACTCATGGCAAAGGCCGTGGTGAGGCAGGCTGTCTCCCTGCAGCCCATGGAGGTCAATGGTGGAGTAAATATTCACCTGCAGCCCATTGAGGACCTCATGCCAGGGCATGTGGATGCCTGAAGGAAGCTGTGAGCCCATGGGAAGACCATGCTGAAGCTGGCTCCTGGCAGGACCTGTAGCCCCATGGAGAGAGGAGCCCACGCTCGAGCTGGTTTGCTGGCAGGACTTGTGACCCTGTGGAGAACCCATGCTGGACCACTCTGTTCCTGAAGGATTGCAATCCATGGACGGGAACCACACTAAAGCAGTTCCTGAAGAACTGCACCTCATGGAAGGACTCACGGTGCAGAATTTGGTGGAGGACTGTCTCCTGTGGGAGGGACTCCAGGCTGGAGCAGAGGAAGAGTGTGAGGAGTTCTTTCCCTGAGGAGGAAGGAGCAGCAGAGATAACGTGTGATGAACTGACCACAACTCCCATTCCTCATCCCACTGTGCTGCTCAGGAGGAGGAGGGAGAGAAAATCAGGAGTGAACCTGATGCAGGGAAGAAGGGAGGGGTGGGGGGAAGGTGGTTTAAGATTTTTTCCTATTTCTCATTATCCTACTCTGATTCGATTAGTAATAAATAGAATTCATTTTCCCCATGTCAAGTCTGTTTTGCCCATGATGGTAACTTCTGAATTCTCTTTCCTTGTCCTTATCTCGACCTGTGAGCCTTTTGGTTTATTTTCTCTCCCCTGCCCAGCTGCAGAGGGAAGTGATGGAGAGGCTTTGATGGGCACCTAGTGTCCAGCCAGGGTCAACCCACCACAGTATCATTCAAGATGGGTGAAACCATGTGTTTGCACATTGCAGTTCCAGCACAAGGGGGATGCAATTGTCGCAAAACATCATCCATGGGATGACAGCACAGATTAAATCTACTGTCAAATGAAACTAACACCTTAACTTTCCTTTCCCACTCCTTTATATAAACACTTTTGACCAGCGTCCACCCATAAAGCCTCTGATTTTTGAGGCACAGATTGCGTATTCTACTCCTGCACAGGAGGAAAAAGACTGTCTCTGTTTTATTTAAGCAGTATTTGTGTGGCACATTGTACACACAGCAGGAAGAACTATGTCACGCACCCTCCTTTCAGGTCCAATATATACCAAATGAAGAGAAGAACAAAAACCACCAGGGCAACAGTATCAAAAAAAATAAATATCTGTAAACATTTCAGAAGTAGTGCTGACAGATTTACTTTGATATTTCAGCTTTTGGCTAATGAAAAGTGCACAAAAATCTAGAAAGCAATAGCCTGATGCAAACAATGAAACACAGTAAAAACATCAACCAGACATACCCCTCATCCTCTGAATGGCCAGCTGTAGCGGCCATTCACTCATGAACTCAAACTGAAAACTAAGCCCATAGAGCATCTCAAGTCCAGCGAGCATGTAAGCAGGCTTTTATCCATCTCCACTAACCAAGAGCAACCTTTTACACCATATGGCATCAAATTAAAGGAGACCAAAGCACAAAATTACAAGCGTCTTCAGTCACATTGCTTTGACACAATTTTGTGCCCTAAAATCCTCCAGGACTTTATTTCACAATTAAACCATCCTAGCTTGTCACTCAGAAGTATCAATTCCATCACTGAAATTTGGAGATGACAGTTTTGTTCCTCTCTAGGTTGATGTGTCTGACTAGCGTGTGATGTACTTGCACTAACCACCGGTCACCTCCCATAGGAGAGGGAGCTTCACCCTGTTCACTTCTTGGCAATGCACTTTTGGAAAAAAAAAAAAAAAATCAAGCTTTGCTGCCAAGGCTTTAATAAAACAGATATTTTCCCCTTTCACCTCCCCTTCCTCTCCGCCAAGGCTTCCCACTGCCAGACCACCTGCTTCCTGACAAGGTTGCAGCCTGGGTCAGGAAAACTTTCTTACCATCCAGGACATGATGGGACTGATTAAACCTGAGAACTCAGAGCACCTGAAAACTTTTGCAATAGCTTGGCAAAGCCACAGAGAGCTACCGAAGCCCTCAAAAGGTTGACAGGAAAAAAATTAATAAAAATTATGTGGTGGTTTGGATAAAGGTTTGACATCTGAGTTTACAATGAAATTCTCAAATGATATAGGCAGAAGAGAGAAAGGGATACAGGGCTTGCAGTACCTTCCTAAACCCAAATTAACCAATTAAGGTTTTTTTCATAATTTGAAACTGATTCTTTGTAAGATCTAGATAAGAAGATTAAGACATGTGCAGTTATAGTCATACACCCTAGCCCTCATCCAAGAAAGCATGTTTGAACAATTTAATGAGATTTAAGTATGCATTTAAATGACTTTTTGAACCAGTGCTTCAGAATGCTTACACATATACAGTCTCGTACCATGCCAGTAACTTCTTTCTCAGAAAATAGTAATTCAGGAATTAGTGATTCAAGAGAACTATTTCAACGTGATAAAATGTGTGTCTGATCACCTGAAATACTCTCTTAAATGATAGTTCAAAACAAAGTTATATTAAAAGTACTGGCTTCTCTCAAAACCTTTTGCTGTTTAATCATTTATTTTTAGAATACAAGTATTAAGACGCTGTTAGCATTTTAAATAAAAAGCATTTCACGTAAGTAGTGGAGTAAGATTAAACCAGTATTTAAGGAGTTCAGGGTTAATTTTCAAGACAACGTCTAGAAGTACATGCAGGAAAATTGTAACTATCGAAAGTGAAATAGCTTCAAATCAGATATAGATGTGACAAGGAAATTAGAATGCAAAACACTGTTTTGCAAACTGATAACCATGCAATTAAGAGAGATGCAATCAAGCACATACACTTTGACCACTTCACTACTTTTGAGAAACTGTAATAATCCCAGTTAAATCATCACTGAACCGGGCAAAAATAGTGCCACCTCCATTGCTTATCTTTTTCAGGTTTTGTTTGTTTGTTTGTTTTTTTAATTTCCAATATATATTTCCATTCAAGGAAGTAACGTAGAGGGTTGGGTTTTTTAAGCCTGATTTGCTAAAGAAATCTGAGGTAAAGTTCATCGATATGTAAATTTAACAACAGTTCATAAATGTTTTGAAAGTAAATCAAGGTAAGGTTTGACTCCCGTATCTACCATTCTGCCCCCTTCTCTGACTAGAATGAATTTAAATAATTTTGTATGGTTTTATAAATATCAAAAAGCAATACCCAGCTGAAGTGTAATTTGATTTGTTTGCAAATCCCTTTTGAATTGCTTTATGATGCGTAAGCGCATGCAGTTTATTAAGAAATAATAAGCAAAGAAGGCAAGCCAGGCAAGAAGCTTTGCTCACTTTCAAAGTCAAGGAAAAAATTTGGCCCCTGATCAAGCTCTGTGCAAGTGAGAACTTTTAAAAGATTTCCCATTTGGTTCCTGAAAAATAGAAAAGGAAGAGAAAAGGAGTCCTGAGAGAACAAATTATTTTAGAGAAAAGGACTTGGACAGATCGGTTGTGTTGGAAAATACACACTGCAAACAATCAAATTTTAAGTTTTTCCTCAGTTTGCTGTTAAGTCAGGGAAAAGATTCTCTCATTGTCTTGTAATTGTTTGAACTTACTTTCAAAATCCAGGAAAAAATGTGGATAGTTTTCAATTTCCCTGGTAAGGACCTTAAGAAGATTACCCATCCCAGCAAACCTAGTAAATGCAACAAAATCGTAAACAGTTATACACGTAAACTTAGAATAGTACTACTAAGAGTTTGACACAGTCTACATCATATATTGAACATTATGGTAAGTTAGAAACATTTTGGTGGTCATATCTGTGATATTTATGCGTGGAAACAGAGAGAGTAAGACCTTGGATGAATACAGAAATAATTCTATTCAGTAAATTGGAAATTAAACATCATTATGACATCACAAAGTATAGATAGATATTTTGAGTTTATTACTTAGCAAGAGAAACAAACTCGGAACAATACCTGTATTTGTAAATCCTCCACATTGATGGACTCAAGATTACTGAATACCATTCCAGTGTAAAAAACAACAGGTCTTAATCCTCAACTTGGATTCCTTAGCATAAACCCATCTTATTTCATGAAAATAACTCAATTTAAGGGGAGAAAAAATATCTAATTGTTTCTAATCAGTAAGGCTTTATAAAATATTACTATAAAAGAAAAAGAAAGAAAAGCTAAAAAGCTTGTCCCATTTAATTTTTAAAAATACATGTGCGTATTTTTGAAAACAGAAAGAAAAAAAAAAAGGAAAAGAAAAAGAAAGAAGTACAAACTCTGTCTTTTTATCTGTTATTCCTGTCTTTGAACATCTTATAGATCTTCTCATTTCAAGTTGTGAAAAACTTCCAAAAGCAAAAGTGACCAATGATCTAAAAAGCAAGTTTCTGTGGAAGGCAAATCAGAAGGGGATATAAAAGAAAGTTGTTTCATCAGTACAGGCCTTAGAAAGATGTATTATTTTAAAACTATGTAAAAGTATAGCTTTTTTTGGCAAACAAACTTTTCTTAGAAGACAGAAAAATTAAACCATGAAAAGCACATACAGGGATGAAGAGGTCTGCCTGGAGGGCTACAGAAAAAATGTAATTTTAGATTTAAAACTCAGACTGAAAACTGTTTTTTGCCTCAAAGATAAATATTCTCAGTACTTCAAACCATGCCTCTTGGGGGTCACATCTGATGCTCGTCTATTTTTCAGTTTAACTCTTTTTCCACCTAAGAAATCAGACTTTATAAAAAAATATAATTACTCCAATACATGGCTGACACTCCTTATGAGGAGACAAAGGTTTTTTCAAATTTTCCCCCAAGCATTACAGAATAAAAAGTATCATCAAGCCTAATTCCTATATGCACATAAGTGATACAACTCTGTAGTAGGAAAACCTAGGAAGGTAATGTAAGGCTTGGAGATTTCACAGCCATTCCATAAAAGATAGTAATTTAATCAATAGTCCAATTCAGAGTATGCAGCTTCATGTAAACCAGGTTTTTGTTAAACAAATGTGCATTAATTTTTTGCTGTGCATTAAATTCTTCTTCAAAATTTTACCTCCAGAACAAATCCAGTGAGCAGACTGTCAAGCCCTTTACAATTAGCAACTTCTTACATACACAACATGAAAACATGAAGAAACATTCTCCATTATTCATGAAGTTACATACGTTTATATGCAGGAAAAAAATTTACAATTTTACTTTCAGAACAAGATCTGTACTGTATTAACTGATTCTGACTTCCTGATTAGCCTACAAAGGGGAAAAACATGCAAACAAAGCAAAATGCTTCTTTATACAGCATTAAAACTCCTATCTTCGATTAACATTTTAATCACTGTAGCATAATACATTTTATCAGCACCGTGTAAGAGGGACAATATAACGCACATACACTTATCTTCCTTTTCATAACCTTGAAAGAAACAATGTACATTATTATGAAATAATATCACAATCTAAATTACTGGCTCAGTTTGGATTCTTCGCTTTCAACTCGTTTTTAGCCGTATCTTACCTCATTGCCTTCAATCTTCAGAGAACATCCGACCATTTCTTCTGCTGCCAAAGTTAGCACTGCAGCTCGAGACTTGATAGCATCCTTCGAACAGCGAGAAAGCTGCTCCCTTTGCCAAAAACCCGAGGATACGAGCCTGCATTTGCATCGAGTAGCTTGAGGTCATGTGCCCAAGCTCCGGTTTCTGAGCCTTCTTACAGAAGTACGGCACACCAGGGCTCTGGAGATTTCTCAGTATTTTTCCTAAGCTTTTACTGTATTTCTTAGCCTTTTTTTTCTTTTTTTTTTTCATTTTATTCCCCTCTCCTTCAATCCCTGTGCAGAAACTGCTCCAGATATTTAGGTCACAAGTATGAAAGAAGAACCTTATCACAAACTTTATACCCGTTTTCAACAGTATTTCAGTCCGTTTTTTTCCCCGTGATCTCTAAAGCCCTGGTTTGACACCAGCTATTTCCAATGTACATCAACCCAAAAGCCAGTGATATTCAACATCAGCACCTAAAAGATACGGTTCAGGCAGCTGCTGAATACGCCTTACCTTTATACGATTTCAAAAAATTTATGGTTTTCTAAAAAATTCCCACCTAAAACAAAGATCTATTCCAGGAAACTTGCATTTTACACTATAACTCATCATTTTACACTAAATTTTTAACTCCATATTAAAAAGTTGACCTTCACCTTAATGGAAGTACTACTAAACATAATTCTTTGCCCCACATTGATTTTATTCTGTATAGCTTGCTGCTTCCCAGAACTTGGATCTTCCGAATCATCTTCCTCTGAAAACTCTAACAACATATTCCAGACCTCAGGAACTGCAAGTCGCTTCCAGGATAACTTTTAATGAGATTTCAAACTAACTAATGAGATAAATTCTGAACAATATACTCTGGTCGCAACAGAAATGCAAATAAACAGCCGATGCACAGAAACAAATCAGAAAGGTTTAACTTAAGAACATAAAATTCCATTTCACTAAACTGGAAAGCATTTTATTTCACTGTTAAATCAGTTTAAATGTTGAAATGAGACTCAATGCATACATAAAAATATTGCTGTTGCAGCACTCCTAAATGATATCAGCTTCTCTTAAGGGATCTTCAAATCTCTCAAAATTCCAATTTTTAACAGTACGCTTTAAAAATTATGACATGATGACATGACAATGATGTTTGTGTTTCCATGTTTTCTGCTGTTTTCCAAACCATTAAAGTTTAGTACTTAAGTACACAGAAAATGCTTTTTAGGCTACTGTTGACAGTTTAAAGCTCATTACTCGATTTTTGATGCTCAATGTTTAACTAGTAGCACACAGAGGTAAACTGTAAAAACAGTAGTGAACAAGAACGTACACTCAGCATTTTGCATTTTATATACCATTATCCAGTAGGATATTTAAAAATGTTGAGCTTTGAAAAAAATTACAGAGACTGGCTCTCCTGCACATCACTTTGTTCTTAAAACTTAACTAATTTAGTTTTGACATTCTAGAGGCATTATCTAGGATGTGAAAATAAATTCCTTCTCCCCCACTGAACCCGTCAGTTTAAATAAAATACCTCCCTCCCAGCCAAATCAAAACACAACCCTTCAAATCTGCCATGGATTTTATATACATCTACTGAAAACATACTAAAGTATACATTTATTATATACTGAAATCCAATTTTGGAATTTAGTAAATGTTCACAAACCAGGTATTATCAAATATTGCACGTCCCAAGCTAAACATCATGTTATTTAACTCTTTAAAATCTTCATTTACACACTGTTTTAAAGCTATTTCCTAAATTTGAAGTGTGGAGTTTTGTACTGTAATTTTAGCTATAATACCATATAAATTGCTAGAGAAGCAATAATTTATTTCTCCTTCCTTCACAGGACTAATTTAGTCTGTACCACCTCAAAACCATCACCATCACTGTAGCTACACTGAAGGTTTAACAGACAGACAAAACACTTAAACCTGGAGTCAGTGAAAAAGGAGATGTTCACCAGCCCAACCCGTCAGTGCTCTTCAGCGCTCCTTTGCCAGATACTATTTCCTACGTGTTCCTGACTACATAAACACGAGTCCAAAAAGCTTTTGTCACAATGAGCTGGATCAGCAAATATCTACATTTAGGTCATCCTAAAGGAGGGTTCCTCTATCAGGTAGTCTAGCGATAGGATGAGGGGTAACGGTTTTCAACTGAAAAAAGGGAGATTTAGATTGGATATTAGGAAGAAATTCTTCACTGTGAGGGTGGTGAGGCACTGGAACAGGTCCCAGAGAAGCTGTGGATGCCCCATCCCTGGGGGTGTTCAAGGTCAAGCTGGAGAGGGTTTTGGGTAACCTGGTCCAGTGGGAGGTGTCCCTGCCCATGGCAGGAACAAGATTATCTTTAAGGTCCCTTCCAAGCCAAATCATTCTACGATTCCACAATCCTAAAGAAGTGATGCTGGGAATGTTCTCATGAGCAGCTTTATGGGGAGTTTCAGCAGTAACAAAGACTCCCAAGTTCAAGAGTGACAATGAATTATGAGGAACTTCTAACAGCACATCTACGTGGGAAGAGACAGGCATCCATTCTGCAGTCTGAACTGTATTGTACTAAGCCTATTAGCATGATTAAAGCAGTGAAATTGACTTTACTGCATGAATAATTAACTGTGGTTCTGAAAAAATACCAGCATTTGAACCCAAGATGATCTCTCAGATGAAAAGCACAATTCTAAATTCTTGTGATATTCACCTATAAAGTTTGTTGAAGTGCTTGTAAGGAAGTAGCAAAAGAGCAAGACACAGAACATGGTTTCATTTTATTAACAAATAAAATAAAAAATTAATAAAGATTTAAAAAATGCAGAAATTTCTTAACAATTATAATCTACTTCTGAAAGAGAAGCCCTGGTTTCTGTTTGGGAGAGGAAGGAAGATATAACAGATCATTTTTAATTGCATTTGCCTTCTCTATTACTGACCTTTTTGTTTTCTTTTTTCTTCTCTTTCTTCTATGAGCTAAACATTAAAACTGCCTCATCTCTTGAAATGTTTGTGTAAGACTAGCTCCAAGAAAACTGGAATGCTGCAGCACTTGGAGTCATCCACAGAGTGAAGGTACAGGCAGAAACTGGAGCACTATGACAGGGGTTCCCCACGCACACCCCCCCTACTTATCCATCTCACCATTGGCACAGGAATAGAGTTCTCCAAGGGTCAGGCAACAGAATGGACATTACCATAGGTAAGAAAGTGGGAATACTACTCCTGTGAGAAGTGCAGTGCTGGAGTCAGGAACAGTTACGCGTTTTGATTCCTGTTCACAGCAATGCCATCACTGCAGTTAGGGGTGGGGTCATCCAGACCCCAAAATGGCAACAGCAGCTCTGTCATTCTGCATAGATGGTTTGTCTGAACTATTCTTGAAGCTCTTCAAAAAGCTCTCTAAGTTCAACCACAATAGTTCATCTTTTCTTATATCTAACCAATCAGAGAGAGAAACTCTGCAACCTCTCCAAGGGGTCCAAATTCCAATGGGTCACAGCTCTGGGTACAGCGCTCCAAATGTATCCGCATACAAATACATATAAGGAATTGTGTCTTGCAGAAAGCTGTGCCTTACACATCTCTCAAACATTATTTGCATAGCCCTATTTTACCAATTGCTTTCCTTCCTGCATTTTGGCAATTCATTAGTACTGCCTATATACAGTACATTATATTCATCCCCATAAAATTCCACAGTATGAGGGATTTTTTTAAGCATCTCTCCAATTTTCTTATAGTTAAGAATATTTTCATGGATATGATAGAATCATTATTGTCGAATGTTTTACTGATAAATCTTTAAATTTTATAAACTGTACTTGCACTGATTAAGAGAAATGTAACAACTTATGTTTAATAGTCTCAGTTTTGCAAACAGATGTTCGTTATGTAGTATTATTCTTCTGTGGACAAGCATGAGACCGTATCATTATATAAAGATATAAAAAAAGGAAAAATAGTCATATATTTGTGTTCGAGATGCTAACTGCAAAAAGCCACTAAAGATATTTCATAGTGAAGTACTTAGAGTGATCTCTACAAAGTACAGGTAAGGGAAAAAACACACCCAAGTTCTTTTCAGAGAGCAAGCTATACTCGTTTTTCCAGAAATAAAATAATAAAAAAATCAAATTATCCCCAATGTTGGCCTCTAAATACTGCACTTGTAAGATTTTTGTAACAAGTAACATACACGAAGAAGCAACCTACACACAGAAGAGAATGAAAGGCCAGCACCACACGTTCCTTATGCAAGTGAAGCATAAACAGGCTAAACCCCTCCAACAAACCTCAACCTCCCCCAAGACAGACAAAGAAAAGTGGCATCAGAGAAGAAAGTTGCTCAAGGTGAAAGTAACCCAAGATAAAAGAATCCTTTCTGCTTTGAACAATTATTTTATTACAATTCCTAGATAAGCAATATGTCAAGCCAAGAGCTTCTGCTGTTAACTGATTGCAGGACACAATTAAAACCTACAAAAAAGGTGAGGCACGTCAAAGGGAGTTAATAAATGGTTCGTAATAGCAAATACATTTTTCACTAATCATAAATCTTTAAAAGAGATGGCCAACAACATTAGTATATGTAGCCCCAAGGATTAAAGATCTTGGCTTGCGGCTTCCCTAAAATCAAAAGGTAAAAAAAAAAGAGAGAGAAAAAAGAGAAAAAAAAGAAAAAAAAAATATTACCTCAGATGAACTTATAATTTATTCAAGGGGGAGATTTTTCTACATGCCAACCCTCACACCTGAACACACTTTGAACAGAACTCCTATATATATTTTCAAAGTGCATAATGTCAGAAGAGCCATCATAAAAGGATGAAAATCAGGCAATAAAATTATCCAGATTTTGATTCATAGGTCATGATAAACAAAAAAACCCCAAACTCACACCCCAACAAAAAAATGTAGAATGAAATCAAATTAAGTAATTAGAATAAAATTACATTTTAAATTATGAAAACACTGTTGTACTTTGATCCTTCTACCTGAGTGTACAGTAACCACAGTAACCTCATTTGCAGAGGGCACAGACGCTTATACAACAAAACAGGGACACAATTTCCCTGCACAGGATAGATGGAGCCTCCATCAGTTGATCCTGTCAGGTAAGCAAAGCAGGATACTGATGTTTACCAAACTGATAAATGGGAGAGAGAGATATTTTTAAGAAAAAAAAAAGAACAGGTTTGGCCACTTTAAGTGTTTCTTCCTTCAAAGTAAAACCACTTCATTTTTTTCCAGGTGGAGCTTGACTTAGTTCTTCCAAACTCTTGTTAGAGAGAGCAGCCATATCGTCCTCCTCTGCTTAAAATTTCCTCATCTGGGTCTTTCTCTCACCCAAAATCTTAGTGAAAAAGGAAATAAACTATCTTAAAACACACTCAATTTTGGAAATCTAAGGACTTAGGAATTTGAAAAGGTTTCAATGGTTGTGAACTTAAGGAGTGAAAAGTCTATTCTAGATCATACATATTCTTTGACACAGAATCAGAAATGGAAGACTGAGGTAAAAAACCAAAAAAACAATCAAGAATGGGAAAAAAGCTTCTGCTCCTTTCTGCCTATTAATAACTGTCAATTATTCAGCCTTCTGCCTATGCCACACAGAGTATTTTGCACTATGCTCATAGAAAATCTGACACAAGTCTCTGAAAAACAAGATGAAAACCATCATATTCCTGTTCTTCGCACAACTCTGGTAAAAGACTCTCCTCAGAGTGATTTTATTTTCAAGTTATTTTTTGTGCCAGTTGATAACGGGAAATAAGCCTTTGCACATTGACTTTGTTCTTTATCTAATTTACTTTTCTTTTTAATACATAAATGCCAAAATGGTACATCTAATCTCAGTAAAGCCAGACATAAATCCTACAGTGACTGGATTTCTTATTGCATGTTTGCCAGTGATCTGCTCTGAATGTATCTCTACATAGGACATAATACATTTTGCCGGCTAAATTTGTATTTCTGGTTTGGAGGGCAATAATCTGTATGATGTGGATCTGAAGCATCTTTACAAGCAATCTTTTCTGGAAAAAGGGAGAGAAGTCAAACAGTATCTTAAAATACTAAGCAGACAATTAATATTGATCAAAGAAATACACTGACATTACTGGAATTAAGATAGCTGTGGCTGAGTGCATGTATCAACAGCTCAGGATTTAAGGAACTACAGACGAAATGTGCATCTTCGTAGGGATTAGCTGCTATTAGTTTAAAATACTTCAATTTGTATAACAGTGGTCTTATTTAATATCTCATTACACAAAATAAGAAAACTCGCTGACCAAATTGCATTACAATGCTGTTGATGGAAATAGCAAGAGTTCCACTAGGAAAAAAAATATTAAAAAAATTACTGTAAATAAACTAGAGGATTATATATATATAAAATTAAAATTTCAGGAAAAGGTAAAAGAAAAACTTCTTATGTTTCTCTGGGTGAGCGTAAAGGAGGAAAGAACAGGTTTCATCCCCAGACAGCAATTTGAAAGACCACCTAATCCTAAGAAAGTGCTAAGGAAGGTTTTGTTGAATTACGGAGGCACCTCAGTAACAGAATTGGGTAAGAAGCCTGAGGAGGGTGATCTGACCATGGATCTCTACAAGCTCCTGAAGTGATAAATGTTCTTTCTAGAACACTGAGGAGTTTGCAGAAGAATAGCTATTTTAGACTTGTTTGATACTTATGGGGAGAATTAACTGCATCTAAGGATGAAAATACAGGAGAAATCAACTGAAAACGGTAGAGGCTGCTAAACAAGGAGAAAACAGCAAACTAAAAATTAAAAAAAAAAACAAACCTGAGATTACTGGACCTATTTGGAATCTGGAAGAATTGCTCTCTTGAAAACTTGATTTAAGGGGTAAGGGAGTGCAGGAGACTCAACGATTATGAAAATACAAAACAGGTTTTTCCAACGGACAAAGCAGACAAAATAGAGATGTAGAAATCAATATGCCTGTACAAGCATATAGAAAAACTGAAAGAACTAAAGAAATATGTGAAGGAGGGAGAACTGACAAATGACTGGAGATGAGAGAAGAGAAAATGCTGTGACCCTAAAAATCCAAAAATGTAGTTGCCAGTGGTTTACTGGTGAAAGAGGACTGTATTTTTAAACTGTATCTGATATCTTTTGTATAGATCTGGATTTGTTCAGTACTTTTAATCAGTGACAGAGAAGAAGAAAATAACCTTTTGAAATATGCACTAAGCTAGAAAGGAATTAAAATATTATGGAAAATGGGATCACAATTCAAAATCACTTTGATAAACTGGAAATACTAACCAGAAGAAATTCAGTAAAGAGAAATGTAGAATAGTCCCCTCAAGGAAAAAAAAAACCACACAAATAAATCCCACAAATGCAGATGGACTGGTGAGCAGAAAGACAGAGGAAAAAACCCAATAATTTTACTAGACTATAAACATAAAGCAGGCAGGAAATTTGTTAAACTGGAATTTTTTCAAAGACTGCACTCAACATTTAATTTAATTTAAATTAAATGTTGAGGGGACTGAATATTAAGCAAGGCGGCTAATCTTTAAGTACGCAGGAGTTACAGGAAAGTATAACATCCAATAAGACTCCCCTTTTTTTCTTAATTAGCTTTTTATCACTTTTTAATCCTTTCTGATATTATTTTATTAACTTCTATTCTTTCACATCAGATACTCAATTCATTAAGATGCACAGGGGCAGACTGGGACCATGGCAATTTTCTGGAAAATAGCCTGTCTTGAAAATTGTGTTTATTTAATAGGCAAGCACATTAGCCTTTTTAATGATGTAAACATAAAGAGATTCTTAATTTTGCACTGTGCCTAATACTTTAAAGAAGCCCATCCCTTAGTAAACCTATTTTCTTAGTTTGTCATATTTACACAGAATGCCAAACAAGCTTTTGTGCCCCAATATGAGCTGGTAAAAGCCATTGCAACTTTTTCTGGTGTGTTAACAAGTCTGATATTTGCCTAAGATGACAAATAGGGAAGCAGAACTGTGGATGGTGCTGAATTGAAACCAACCTCTTAATTAAAAATTAGATTTCTTGTAAGTATAAATGAAAATTAAAATAACATACTGATCCTGTCAGGCTCTGCAGTAATTAATTCAAATCACTACTGGAAGCTATTCCTAATTTCGCAATGGAATTTGCGCAATAACTTTTTATTAAGACAATAAAATTGATGCACAGTAGTGGCTTTACACACCACTCCTGCTTCGCTGTAAGATCTAATTTTAGCTAATTGATAAACTTGGGTGGCGATGAATCGGAAGCCCATTTTATGACAGGAGGTTGCTGCCTTCCCCTTGACAAGATGCAGGAGCCAATGGAGGCCCCATTATGTGAAGAAAACAGAATTGTCCCACCTTGGGAGCAAAGCCAAAGGAAAACCCAAAACTCAAATCTCGCCCCAGCAGCCCAGGGTTTGACTCAAAACACAGGAAAAATAAATAATCTAAAGGCTCTAAACAGGCTCAAAATAAAAACTGGATAATGTTTACTTCCAAAATGCCTACTGCCTGCACGCCTCAGGAAGGCCGGTAAGGCCACGACTGGACCTACTCATGAGTACACTTGGTCACCGGCGCCACGTCACTGTGCACATCAACCCAAACCTTTGCAGGGGACTAGAACCCCAGTACAATGGGATGAGTTTTCCCTCCAGTCTTACTTTTAAAAATCAAGCCAAACTAATCTAGATAATATTTTAACAACCACACTTCAGAATGAGCAACAATGTTTAAAAAAAAAAAAACAACAACATTGCTTTCCTTTCCCTCACACTTAAAACTCAGAATTTAAGCTTAAAAGTAACTGTGACTGTAAACTTGCATCCAAAGTTATGAAAAACACCATTTCTGCTGGTATTTAAACCAGTCTAGGGGTGGTGAGCATTCCCGGCAAGATATCCCAGTCCTGCATCTAACACGTGCTACGTCAGCCCTTGGCAGCAGATCGGCTTCCTCCCTGTGAACAGAAACACCACTTTTATTTCCACTTTTCCAAGAGTTTTCAATTAGCGTCATTTCTTTTCAAGTTAAGAAGTTGAAAGGAGGAAGATTTCTGGTTTTCCCTTTGTAGCCTCCAACTAAAACGCAGATACACAGGAGGAGATACACTGGCATTTTAAAGCCAGTTATCTGCAATCAAAAACGGAGTGAGGTGGTTACGTTCAGTATTTTCTTACTGCCTCTGTTGAGTACTCCTGTTTAAAAAGTAGAACTATAGAAAACACTCCCCTTCTACTCTATGTTTCTGACACCCCACCTGGAGCATTGTGTCCACCTCGGGATTCCTCAACATAGAAAGGACACGGACACGTTGGAATGGGTCCAGCGGAGGGCCACCAAGATGATCAGAGGAATGGAGCACCTCTCCTATGAGGACAGGCTGAGGGAGTTGGGGCTGTTCAGCCTGGAGAAGAGAAGGTTCCAGGGAGACTTTATTGCAGCCTTCCAGTATCTGAAGGGAGCTGCAAGAGAGCTGGAGAGGGACTCTCTGTCAGGTAGTGTAGTGATATAGGACAAGCGGTAACGGTTTTAAACTGGAAGAGGGGGGATTTAGATTAGATATTATGAAGAAATTATTCACTGTGACGGTGGTGAGGCACTGGAACAGGTTGCCCAGGGAAGTTGTTGATGCCCCATCCCTGGAAGTGTTCAAGGCCAGGTTGGATGGGGCTTTGAGCAACCTGGTCTGGTGGGAGGTGTCCCTGCCCATGGCAGGGGGGGTGGAACTCAATGATCTTTAAGGTCCCTTCCAACTCTAACCATTCTACAATTCTATGAAAATGCATGACATCTAGGTTTAGAGCAAATTTTAAGCTTTGTTTTTACAAAGACTGAACAGCCTTACTGGTTTGACTTCTGGTTGCAACCAACTCCCCATTCACACTTCAATAGAGGTGACATGTAAAACATTAAAGAAATAACGCCCTTGCAAAGGTATCTTTTACTACCTCCTAGCAAAAAAAAAATAATCAAATTATATACAACTATTTAAATAGTTACCTTTAAAACAGCCATGTAACTGTGTGAAAATTACACAGGCACACAATTGTACGTAATGTATGTCTATATACACATGTACACACAGAGCTGCAAAGTAGCACCTTTAACCAAGAACTACAAAATAGTTGCTTCTTACAGGAAAAAAAAGAAAAGAATAATTCAAGATTAAAACAGTAACACTAATAGCAATCAAGATTAAAATCTCCACCTTAACTAAACTTTCTGTTGGCTGACTCAAAGCCATCTGCTCTAGGTGTCTGGAGACACAAGCAGTTGTACAACAGCTCAGTGTACAGAGTTAGGGGGAGGAAGAACACCCATGTGATTTCAGGATTAATGGGGTCTTAGAAACGTGGGTTCCTCTATGTCATGACTTAGATGGTGTGAGCCCTCTGGAGGATGGGACAGAAAAAAACCCGCAGGTATTCCCAATTTCACGATGAAGAAGTGGAATATAGACATTTTCTGGACAAAAAAAGTGTAATATTCATCATTAATAAAACTACTTTGTAATACAGCACTAAAACATGGCTGGAAATTGAATTAGGTTTTCTCCCTTCTCCTCTGAGCCAATCATTCTCTTAGCTGCAGTTTATTCAACTGATTTACTAATAAAAGCTGTGTGACTGAAAACTTCAGAAATGCCTGAGAGATTAAGTAAAGAAATACTCAATGACTGAAGAGTATGGGGGTTGATGGGAAAAAAAAAGTTCAAAGAACACAGTTTAAAGACTGGAAAGGAACGGAAAGACCTAAATCAATATACTTTTCAACAGTGCAAAAAACCTTTCCCATAAAAAGCCTTTAAACTACAGAGAACAGTACTCTTTTATTATAGAATGGGTTTTTTGACACACTGATATTAGAAGAAAATATATATAGAGGATATAAACTATATGCACATACAATGATCTCAGATAAAAAGTTTGAAATTATACATACTTTAAATATGTATCAAAGTTATTAATAATACCAACCAAACTACTTAGCAAAGAAAAGCCCTTATGAAAAGAATATATTCAAGAAGTAATAATCATAAACGTCAGTGGTGGAATAGATATTTGGTGTCTATCTCACCTTTTTGATAATCCAAATCAGAATTACTTGAAGTCTATACAAATCAAATCAAAACAAGGCTCACCCCAGTCCTATACTCCCCTTTTTATGTATACCCTTCATGATATCACCCAAGAAAAGGCACTGACTGCTTCCCCCATCATGCCCTCTTCAATTCAGTTCTTGACAAACTGGCTTGTTCTGGTTCCGAGTTTGCCCAGCCATCAATCTTCCAACCCTAAGTGCTAAAACCAAGCATCGACTAAACCACCAAAATTATCACCATACTACCAATTACATTTCATTAACCTAAAGAATCAGTGCAAGAAGACTGACATTGTTGTTTAATCTTTCCAATCAAATTAAATATACAAATAAAAATATCTTTCTTTTCCTATAAGAAATTTGAAATTCTGTAATAAGATTCCTACATTTTAATATCATCCACAAACTGAATTGGTAATCATAAACTTCCCCAAATGGAACTGATAATAAAAGGCTTTCTGTAAATGTGCTACAATCAGCATATGCTAGCCAGGAGAAAAATTCTGATAGAAGTCAAGATAGCTGTCTGCTACCTGATTTGGTTTGGAAAAAAGGCTGCAGTTAAGGCTGTTATCCACTAAGTGGCATTATCACCTCAAACACCTAAACGCGACAAAAAATAATCACAGTACAGTGCTTTATTCCCTTCTGCAGACAAATTGATAGAAAAAAATCTTCCTTTGGATGATTCATTTTATTTTCAGAAATTTAGGCATCACTTCAGACAGTCAAATGTACTCATAAACTGGCATTACCAATTTACTTTTCACATCAAGACTTTTGTAAATATCTAGCAAAATGGTCACGTTAGAAGCAAAACTATCATGCCAGACATCTTAAACAAAGCAACCAAAATATCAGTTATACGAGCTCAAATCCGACACATAAAGCTATAATACAGTATTTTAAAAGTAGTTTCAGAAGCACTGTATATCAACAATTCTAGTATTGCCTGCTGTAAAGTATGAAAGTACCAAACGCCACACCAGATATTTACTCTAGATAAAACACTTGAAAAAAAAAAAAGTAAATGCAATAGTTTAGATAAACTGATGCTACCTGATGCAGGAAGGTATTTAAAAAATTACAGTAATTGGGAAAGAAAAGCGCCACATTTTACTGATTAGTAAAGGATTAGTTTTCAAAAGGTTAATTAAGGATTAATGAATGTAAATATAGTTTCCTGATTTTTCCAGGTTACTGGAAAAAAGCATTTTTGAACAGTATGAATACAAGTAAAAAATATTAGAAGAGAACTCTCATTGTAAAATAGGTTTTTTTCTTCCCTGTTCCTGTTGTTTGTGCCTGGTCATTTATCACTGTCAATATGTACATACATAAACAACTATTGAAAATAAAGGGTAAAAAAAAAAAACAAAACAGTATCACTGTGTACAAAGAGTATAGGGAAATCACATGAGCAACTACTTCTGTCTCTCTGCCTCTTCAAAGTATATATTTTAAGCTTGTGAAATGTCCTACACACGTACTCAAAATTCTGAGCATACTTCAATGCTAGGAGGATCAAGACATTCCTTTTTAGTGTGTGTGTGTGATTTTTTTTTTTTCCTTGCTAGCCACAGAGGAATTACATTAGGACATAGTCCTTTTTCCCTACATCCGCCTACGACAAACATTTGGTGCAAGTCAGCGACTCCAAAACCAAATTGTTTACAATTAACTCAAAAAAGCCATTAAAAAAAATTGTTTCTTTGTTCCAGTTGGAAAGAGGGACAGCCAGATGTGTGGCTTGTTGATCTTGCTCTTTTCTGACCTCTGAGTGTAGGAAGAACTGCAGCTGAGGAAGGAAGTCAGCAAGTTGTGTTAATGAAGGTGAACGTTGGGGAAAAAAAAAAAAAAAAAAAGTTTGCAATCTCGTTTCATGAAAAAAAGATCTCTTTGAAAAAGCTTTTACTAAAAAACAGAACCTTATTTTTGGATATTGGTGAAAAATTATAGTCTTTGTTTCAGAAGTCAATAGCCTGCAGGTTTTGCTACTTCTGAAAAATTCTATCCTTTATTTCAAGAACTTGATGAAGTTTCACTGCTGTAAATTAGCAAACACCTCATCACGAACACCTGCTGAGAGACCATCTTCCTTTGAGGATGCAAAATGTAGGAAAAGCATTTTAATTTTAGTTTCTGAGTCACAGTCCATCAGTACACACTGAAATAAGCTCTAAAGCTAAATTCCAGATTGCCAGTGTGCCCACTTCTTCAGAAAACACATCTGGCCAACAATGCAAGGCAACAAACTGTAGTTACCACTGTACCTTTCTTCACACTTCCCCCTGAAACAAGTTTATGCCTTTTATCTGTGAAACACCTGGCAATGGAATTAGCTAGTGATTTGGGTTGAAAACTTCATTACATTGTACAGAACACTACTGTACAAACTGTGGTGTGAGCATAAAAAAGACCAATCTCTCAAAGACTGCAGAGAAATAAAAATGAAACATTATCATCATGTTTCTGAACTTTGAATTATCTTCTAAAAAATGTCTAAAATGCATTCTGGGGTTCTACAAATACACTGCTCATTTTTTCAAAAGAAGCTCAAAAGTTAGGAAAAGTTGCCATACTTGAGGTGATACCCTAAGGACAGATTTATGTGTGAAATACAGATTCAGTCCAGAGATTCAGCTTTAGATATTAATTCTGGCACCTAAGTATGAATCCAGACTCCTTACTGAAGCTTCCCAAATACACTCGAGGCATCCAATTTAGTTGTTGAAATTAGGGTAAACATTTGATGCTGCTCTCCCTGCATTGCTATCAGCTCATGCTAGTTTTGGTAGAAAATTATACCTAATTCTCACCAACTATTTCAAAAATATATTTACCATCCAAAGACCTTAGTATCACCACAGTTCATCTTTCAACTTATCTTTATCATATTAGTTAATTAAGAAACTTTCCTATGTGTTCTTAGAGAACAGGAAAATGAAAATGAAAACTAGTTTACTCTCTTCACACCCCACGTTCTCCTGCCCCCTAAGGTAATTTAAAAAATAACATTAATAGATCACCATACACATACATATGCACACACAAAACCATTTCTGCAAACATTATACCACTATTTAAACTGGTTAAGAAAATTCTAATTCTGGAAAAGGAAAACAATATTTCATGTCACACTTTTCAAAACAGATATAAGGGATTTTGGTCATTCAGAAAACAGCCTAGGAGATTCCACCTTTCCCTTTGTACTAAGAGAAATTTAAAACCTTATCATAAAAGGCATTCAGCACAGCTCAAGCAGCTCACAGCTACGAACACGGAGAATTGCTTCTGTTGCATTAGTACTTAGACATTAGTATTGGTTTGCTGTTCTCACAGGAAGATTTGATTTTCAGAACCTTTTATTTTAGAAAAAAATTGTTTACACGTTTCTATGGTCCGTATTTTGTCATAGTCTTCTGAAAGAATCTTTAAGGACATTAAAGGCATATTTAAGGGTTTCATTTTGAAAAAAATAATTTGTCTTAACATCTGTAAAAGCTCTCTATTAGTAAATAGCTAGGATTTCAAAAATCTATCAGGTAAAAAAAAGAAAAAAAAGACTAAAATATTTCCCTACCAGTTGTAATTCTTACCAATAGAATTAATAAAAGCAGTGAATTACACTGCAGTAACATTAACTTCCTACAGTTTAAAAGAATCCATAATTTAGCAACCCCCTATTTCCTCATTTCACACTCCTTATTTCTCATCACTTCCTCTTTCTTCTCGGATGTTAAAGAGTGTTCGCCTCCATTCCTATAATTTTTCCCTTTCTTTTCACTCAATTTGTCCTGTTTCTAAGATCTAACTTCAGCTCATCTCAGCCCTCCCCACTAGGGTGCATAAGCCCATCTAGAGCACTACATTTGAGATGTTCTCCAGCTCAGAAAGATCTTTCTTCACTTAAGAAGTCGAACAGGCACTAAATTTAAAATGAAATTATTTTTTTTTTAATTATTAAATGTCATATACTTAATTTCTATTTTAAATTCCATCCAACAGTAAGAAACTAGAAGGTTAGAAGGTCTTTTAAGGGAGAAAATAAAGTGCAGAAATAAAATAGACAAAGCAGCTTCACTGGTTAAGTATACAGTCCTTACAAGTATCCCATCATTAGTTTATAAAGTAGAAAAGAATAATTTCCTACGCTGCAGAAACTATCAAAGCTATTAATCTTACAGTCTACAATAATGAGTCTTTCCTTCCAGCCCTCACACCCACTTTCTCCCCTGGACCTGGGTTCATTCACCCATCCAGTGAAAAAACCCAGGAATATTGCTGCGGATCCACATTCACCAGAATCCTTTGTGCCCTTAAATTAATGCATCTCTACACCTTCCAAACTCCTCTGGAGGTGCCTTTACTTCTTTTGAACAACCATCCACATGATTAGCCAACACCTTTACTTTGTAGACTACCACCGAGATTGCTGTGCTCACTTGGGTACCGCAATCCTGCTGTGACAGAAAGCCAGTCTGGCTGCTGCTATGTTGGGCTTGTTTTTACCTGAAAAAAATTGAAATTTCTGTAGTCATTTGCCCACAACATCACTTACTGAATGCCCCTCACAAAAGCTGAATTAAGGACAGCATTCACTGTTACTAATGAAGGGTTAGCTTAAAAAGTCCTCTTCGTACTCGATAGCTTCCACCTCTCTGAGAAACCACTGGATCAAAGCTACCAACTCACAGGGTCATACTTCCCTCAATAAAGTAAGATATTATTCCCTTTCAGATGTTAAGTGTTACATGCTGCAATGGCCCAGTAGAAATGTCACGTCTGCTTCACGTTTCCCTGCAGCCTAGAAAGGGCTGGCAAACAGGAGTGTGTTCGGGTCAGACACCAGAACCATCGGCTGTGACTTGTAGCCTTGGAGCTTCAGTGCAATGCTGGCACAGTGGCAAAGTGTGACCCTGAGATCTCCCTTCTGTTCCCTATAATCTACATGGTAAACACGAGTAGTCAAATTGGCACAAGCTCAGGTAGTTCACTATGAGGAAGAAGGCAATCTTCAATGACAAATACTCTTGTAATTCCATCTACAGATCAAAACTTTCTAGCTCTTCTCTATCACTTTCTGCTTCCTCCTCAGTGAAGTCTGCAGCTGTTCACAACCCCTTTGTAGTCTTCCTCATGTATCAAACCTTTCCTCTGAGCAGAGAGAAATGAGATGTTTAAAGCCAATACCATAATTTGTTGCTGCAAGTAAAAGCACCAGTTTCCTTGTGTTGACACTAGTGCTTGTTTGAGTCCATGGTGAGGTGATGTAGAGGTCAAAGCTGACAGAAAATTAAACCTCCAAGTCTTTGCAATCCCATAGCTTTTCAATACCAAATTCCTTAAACCAGCACATCCCAGATGAATAGAGGTGTTGATTCAAGAGACAGGGCAGACAGAATTGAACCACCACTTGGAATGGCAACAACCTAATCAAACAACTACATACTCGATGATAAATTTAAATCCCGTAAACAGATCACGCAGAGTTGCTGGTGTGGTTTCTCTCATGAAATATAAAAATTTAGGACAACTGAACTGTAATACTTAAAATCTCAAATAACACTGGACATATCAACAATGACATTAACACTCTGTACAAAGCGAAGTCCATCATACTGCGCTCTTTAGCTTTCCTGCAAATCATGTATAAAAGAAATAAACTAATTCACTGTAGTAAATTTAATGTACTATACTTAATACTTGGTTATGTCTTACCTTGAAATACAGTGGTTCCAATTCACATTCAAATATCCAAAGAGGCGATGCTAAACATTCAACATCCGTCTGTCACGAAAAACATTCAAGATTACACTTGGAATCCCTGTGTTTTTCCCTCTTGCAATTTTCAGATTAAACTTTGTCTTAAAAAGGAAATACCCAGATTATATTAATGGGAAACAGAAATTATTTTTTTAAAGGTGAAATTTGGAACATCCAGAAACTTTTAAAGTAATTTAATTCAAAAATGCTGCCAGGTTGAAATGATCAGGTACTTAAGCAGAACTTTTATCCCATATAATTCCGCAGAACAGATTCAATTTAATTTGGATTTTATAATGAGCTGTTGCCAAGACTGGTACAGCCAAAGGAAAATAATGTTCACTGGCACCGACATTCATTACAATAAGAATTAAAAGAAACAGTAATGAAATAATGCAAATGTAAACCCATAGCCAAAACATTTAGCAATCTATGGTAATGGCTACACTTATTTAAAACAATATTTACATTGAAAGAGGTCTGGCTAAAGCAGTCCAAACTTTTGAAACTAACAAAATAAATAATGTAATTTAAATGCCTAACAGCAATCATTTCATTCTGAAAGTTGGGGACGGGAGCTGAGAGAAAAACAAGCAATGTGGTGTTGGGGGATATGGTGTAGGAGAAAACTTTGTAGAGTAAGGTAGATGGTTGGACTCGATGATCCTAAGGGTCTTTTCCAACCTAGGCAATTCTATGATTCATAAGGAATTTTTGGGACAGCTATTCTCAAAGTCTGGCTTTATGTCACTTTTTCAACTCCCTAAATAAAAACTTAGAGCAACATAAGTTTTCTCCCAGAACAAACATGAAGTCAACTTAAGAAAAAGAAATCCGCCACAGAAAAGCTTGGAAGTGAAACTTCCTTTCAACCATAATCTCAACAATGCTAATATAACTCCACAAACACTTCTTCCCAAATATTCTGGTTCACTATCCTCATGACTACAGAAAAACAGAGGTCAAGTCATCAGGTCATAAATCAACTGAAATAAGTTTTGGCTTTGAGAAACAAACGGTTGTATCTTTGCAGCTATATTTATTAAGATATGAATAAAAACTGGCTTTTATCTAATGATGGATTTTTATTCATTTAATTTCAAAGTAATTAGTGTGCTTGATGGCTGCCTAAAGAGGAATTTATCTTTTGGAACTCAGGGGTGGTGTGGTGCAGACCATTTTTTTTTTTTCTAAAAATTCATTCCTTACTGCAAATTATCACAATTCATTATGAAAGCAGATTAAATTAAATCAGAATGTAACACTAATTTTTCAAGTAGAGCACCCACATAGGGAACTAATTAGGAATAGCTCCTCTGTGTAAACAAACCTTTGTACCAATTAGTAGCTGGTCAAGTCAGGGAACTCCCTTTCTCTAGGGGAAAAAAGTCTATTTTCAGCATTGCTTTATTTTGCTGCTGGCTGCAAATTCTCTCCAGTTCTGCAGCAACACAGGGCATTTAAAACTTATATTTCAGAGACTTTGATGGGAAACTGGTCAAGATTGGAGGAGAAAAAAAAAAGCAGCAAAAGGCCTAAAAAAAAATTACAGAATTAGGACTTCAAAAGGGATGAGAACAAATCCCATTCTCTGCCTAGGCCAATTCTATCCCAAGGGTTTACATAAACCAGAACAATAACATTGAAGTGATTCAAAACAAACAGTGGAGTAAATGAAAAAAGTACATGGGAAAAAGAATTCTCAGTTGTTGTTCTATAATAAGAAAAGCAAACAAATAAAAACCTCAAGGCGAGAATATTATGCCCAGATAGCACTCTGAAAGCTTCAGTTAGGTGTAACAATAAAACTAAGTAACAGGATGCCATTCAAGGGAGGCTGAGTATTCATTTATCATTTATGATGTTCGAATCTGCTAGACAGCTGTTCTGTGCAAGACACAAAGCCCTGGAGTTAACTCTTACCTTATCAAAGATGATCCAGAGTCCTCCCGATACTTAGACAGTGGCTGCAATCTGTGGATTTAAAAATTTATTTAAAGTGAAAATGCTTTAATTACTACGTAAAAATTCAGAAAAGTCACTTAAATGCCTTCAAAACATCATAATTTCTTTTTTTTTTTTTTTTTAAAAACCAAAGAATACTGCTGCAAGGTATCTTCTACTACGAATTATGCCCAGAGCAAAAGGTCAATTAATCCCATAGGATGGTGCATCAGGATAGTGAATTACTGTTACCATGTTTAGGATGCTTAGTTGACTCGAGAGTGATGGGAAAGAAGCCGTGAAGGAGGCATTAGAGAATGTTCTAAGCAAGAACACCTCGGGACAGGGAAAGGACTGGAAGCACCTCACAGAACCCTGAAAACCTTCATTTTCTACAAAGCAGTGATGTAGTATGAGACTACTGAGCCTGCACCAGCCCTAGTACATTGCAAAAACCAGCTCTAGATACCATTGTTTTCTACAGCATTTACTAGCTAAAGACACGGAAATATGGCATGGATCTCTCAGAACAGTTCCAGCAAAGCACCACAAAGATCATCAGAGGGCTGGAGCTCCTCTCCTATGAAGACAGGCTGAGAGAGCTGCAGTTGTTCAGCCTGAAGAGTAGGCTCCAGGGAGATCTTACTGTGGCCTTCCAGTACCTAAAGGGGGCCTACAGTAGAGATGGCAAAGGTGTCTTTATCAGGGACTGTAGCGACAGGACAAGGGTTAACAGTTTTAAATCGAAAGAGGGAGGATTTTGATTAGATACAAGGATGAAACTGTTTAGTGTGGAGGTGTTGAGACACTGGAACAGGCTGTCCACAGAAGTCATGGATGTCCCAAACCTGGAAGTTTCCAAGGCCAGGCTGGATGGGGCTTTGAGCAACCTGGTCTGGTGGGAGGTGTCCCTGCCCATGGCAGGGGGGTTGGAACTAAGTATCTTTAAGGTCCCTTCCAACTCAAACCATTCTGTGATTCTATGACTCCTTCCCTCTTGACTCAACAACAAAATTGACAAGTCTGAATTACTCAGGAATGTCAGCACTAATTAAATGAGCATCTTCAGAAGTTTTGAAGAGGGTATCGCACTTACCAGACCACATAAACTCCCAAGCTATTGAAGGCTTAGGTATTTTCCAACTTCTTGTAATTAACGTTAACTGCAAAGAGTGGTTAAGAACAAAGCAGCAAGACTCATGTTAAATACAAACTAGATCATATTTTTTAGCAGGAATGAGAGAAAGTGAAGATCCACAGCAAGGATGAAAATGATGAGAAAGGATCAGAGGTGGGGAGAGGAGACTAGAAAGAACAGAAACAAAAACAATGCAGGTAAAGGCAGACGACTGTGAAATTCAGGTAACTGTCAGAAATAAAAAACGTGGAATTTATGTTTGAAAGGGCAAATCTAACACAGACTATGTTGACATAACATTAACTGGCTTTGGAAGAATGTCACGACATGACAAAAAGGCTGTAAGCTAGTTTGAGAAAGGGGTGGAAACCATTTGCTAGCTAAACTCCTTAATTGATTAATCAATTAAAAATCTCATACCAAAGGTACCTGCAAGAACTGTATTTATACAAGCCGCGATTTGATCCATGTATTTGATCCACTCCAGAAGGAGTTCATCAATGTGGGAACATCAGAAGTTTTTAGTCACTGAAGCCACAGGCAACACAGTTTAACTGATTTCACAACCCGTTATCGTAAGAAAGAAAACTGAAATAAAAAGAGTTCAGCAAGGGATAAAAAAGGTATTACATTTCTGCTTCTTTCTGGAAGTATTAAATGGAAATATGACTACAAAGATCATAATCTTTGTGAACAACAACTACATTCCCCTCAAATGCACAGGACGTATCTCACCAAATTCTACAGAAGTATTTGAACAGAAATGTTTTTCAAGAAAACCGATTAATCATAGAACAAGACCTACAAGTTTAATTATGGTAAAAAATTGCTAGAAACCTTTAAACTGATTGCAAGAGGGATAGAAAAAAATCCAGGCTAAAGCTCCACGAAATAATAAAAAAAAAAAAGACTGCTGTAGGAAATAAAACAGCATAGAAGTTGTGAAATAGATGCAAGAATAGAAGTTAAAACGTATTTTATAGAAATTTTAGAATTTGTACATTGCAAAACAATTCGTTTGCTTAAAGAAAGTGTAGAGTACATGAGCCTAGTGAGGCTCATTAAAAATCCTGAGATGTAACACAGACCAAAAAGAAGGTAAATTGGAATTTTCTTGAGGTACAATCGTAATTTGGTATTTTTATGTTAGAGCAGTTTCTTGTTTCTTCTGTTACATAAATTGGCTTATGTGCAGAAAATGAAGACTGCTGGCAACGATAAGCTCTCACATAACAGGTGCAAAATACACTCACAAGAAGCTTACAGACTATGGCTGGGAAGTAGGCTATAACACAGTTACCTTTGGAAGTCCAAACACATTTTTATACAGAAAAACTTAATTTTGGAAACAAATCCCCCAGAAATTATAAAGGAACACCTCCAGGCCACCTGAATCATGAAATTACAAAAACTTGGTAACTTATACAGAATAGCTATCCTAAGCACAACTTCAGCAGTAGCTAGTACTGAATGAGATTTTTAACAAAATACACGTTACATTCTGGAAATCTGCTTTTTAACCTTTTTTGAAAGGCATACTGGATACCCAGCTTTCTTTCAGTCTAAACCAGAATCAAACTAAAATAATCTAAAATAGAATGTGAAAACTCTGTCAGTCCAATTTGTAAAGCTAATATGACAAAGGGGTATGAAATGGGCATGGAAAAAGGACTACACACAGATGCCAGGAAGCAATTCTTGCTCAGCAAGCAGTAACTGCCTGGAACGGACCACAAGAAAAGTTCATTGAGGGAAGATATTTGGACTGGGAGAGATGCTGTTGAGTGGGAAAGCAAGTGCCATGGGAGAGAAAGATGATGAATTACTCTGACTGGAAAAGCTTCAAATTTCCAGTTTGGGGTCTTTAAAACAGAATATTTCTTTAAAAGTAGAAAAAAATCAGTCCAAGACTGGTATCACAGTCTTCCGTAGGAAAGCTGAGGGGAAATCAAGAAGGACGGCACTTTAACATGTTTATAAAATAACTAAATACCAAGATACTCCTTACAAAAAGCTGACCTCAACACAGGGTGAATAAATATGTTTATAAGCAACCACTCTACTCCTTGGGAGAATTCCTGAGTCAGGAAGAAAGGAAAGTGATCATTTCTTAAACACCAGCATGATAAACTGGACAGAAACAAATAAGACACTGTGGAAATCATAGCAAAAACCTTAACGCTGCTTTAAGGGAAGGATGTCAACAAGGAGGCAAACCGCCACATATTAATGCAGAAGAGAAAATTCTCTTGTATTGTTTTGACAACAGCCAGTAAGTCAATTTATCCCTAGTTAAATTGCATTTATACAATGAAATGCAGAAGTCAGCTCAGTACCCTCAGCGTAGCAGTCTGGGGGACCTGCTGGGAGTAAAGCTTATTATCCACTCAGGGATTTGAGCAGTTTTAGTCCACAACCAATTCGACTTAAGGCAAAACACAGCTGCTACTTTGAAAGTTTCCTGCTGTGTAAGAAATCATTAAGGCTGTATGATCAGTATTCAGCAAAGCATTAAGAGCAAAGATGCTAAATTAATTCTCCTCACAAATAAAGAGTTAAGTGCAGTTGCATTACAGAATGGACCACATAATGTCGCAGTTCAAAGGCGAAACGGGAGTTAAATAAGATGATGTGTGTGTCAGAGGCCAGACTGAATCCTAACTCTGAGACTGCAATATTATTTTATGATTTAGAAGTTCTTCCATCAGAAAGTAGAAAGTACATGTTCCAAAATGAAGTTACAGATCTGTATTTTGATTTAACATAAAGAAAGAAAAAAAGAAAAAAGAGAACACATATCAATGTATGTACTAAAAAAGCACAAGTTATTAAATCTTTTACTGCTAAGCTGGTACTATTTAACTATGATGCAGAAAGATGTGAGATATGCCAATGGCAATACAAGTAATTCAGGGCAGTTAATCCTTAGGGTATCCTGACCTGAGCTTCAATTCTCTTCCCCAGCAACCCTCAAACCACAAGTCACGCCAGGAATTTCCAACCCAGGAACGGCACTTGGTCTGTCACCATCCATGTGGGGACCGGAAACTCGGTTTCCTGATCACTGGATGGCTTCCAGGTGGAGGGATATGGAGCCAGGTCACCAGGCAGCTTACACCGTCCCCACAGCTATTCCTCATCTCCTATAGAAGAGAGGCCGCGAGACAGATGGAAGTGCTTCACAGACTAGTGTCAATCCATAAGTTGTCTGCTGGACCAGACCCCCTGAAGTGATTAGGATGCTAATAGCTTTAATGCTACTCTAAAAAAAAAAAAAAAAA